>VZRX01009036.1:29920-41779 GCA_013398075.1 Notiomystis cincta | reverse complement strand
TCCTTCTTCTTCTTCTTCTTTTAAAAAAATTATTATTTTCTCAGTTTTCTCCTTCTTGCCATTCTGTTTTCTTCTCAAATCCTCATTTCTTCCCGGGAACGGTTGGGATGCATTTGAAGCAACTTTCTAGAAACTTTTCGGTTGGTTCCTTTTTTTGGGGGGGCTTTTTTTCCTCCTTTTTTCATGGAAAAGAAAAAGAGGATTTCCTCCCGGCCGTGCAGGCGCCCCCCAGGCACGGACCCCCCTTCCCCAGCAGCCCAAGCAGCCGGAGATCCCAGAGCTCCACTGAAGACATCTGCTAAAAAATCAACTTCTTCCATGCAAATCTCCAAAGGGCTCCTCCAGATCATCCCAATTTCCAGGAATCCCAGCCCCGGACATTGGGAAGGCGCTGCTGAGAACGACTTCATCCACCAGATCCACCCCACAGGGCACCAGTAATTGAGCTCTTTTTTAATTTCTCTCTCTACATATTGTCCCAATTTCTCTCTTTTCAGTGCCGGTGGTGGGGGGTGGTTTCTGCTATCCCCAAAAAATCGGCTTTTTTTTTTCCCTTTTTTTTTCCCCCCCTTTTTTTTTTTTTTTCCGCGGAGTAGAAATGAGAAAAAAAAAAACAAAACCCAGAGGGGGAGATCATTATTAATATTATTATAAAGATGTAGCTCCTGGATTGCTGTTCCGTGGTGGGATTTGCTGCTCCTCTGGAACATATTGGTTAAAGCTGGCTGGGGCTGGAGCAAGTGTCACCCACAGCTGACAGGCGTCCCCTGCCCCCGGCTCATTTGAAAGGGGCTGGAGAGGCGAAAAGAGGGGATGGATGAGCCAGGAGAGATTTTCCCCCTGGAATAACAACAACGATTCCCTTTTCCATGGCTTGTTCTTATTTTTGTTTTTATTTTTGGGGGTTTTTTTGGTGGTCGTAGCTTCTTGCTGCCTATGTTTTTTTGGTTTTTTTTTTTTCTGGGTTTTGTCGCCTTTTTAATTTATTTTAAGGATTCGGCGAGCTGGAGGAGATTTTATTTATTTCTTTGACTTGCTTTTATTTTATCTGTGAATCAGAAAATTTCTGTGGCTCGCAGGGAACAAAGAGAGGTACAATTTTTAATGACTTTGTTGGGGGAAGCCTTGCAACCCTGCATTAGCTCAAATCAAAATGCGCTTTCATCCTCATTAAGAGCCGCATTTATATTTTCCCTTAGTAGGGAATATTTCTATTTACACACACAGGGCTTTATATGCATATATATAAAGATATGTTTGTGTGGAGCTAGATGGAGAGATATATTCATTCTAGTGAAATTATACTAGAAATGCAGTTCATTCGGGGATATTTAAATCATCGGGAATTTGGCAGGGGTCGGGCCCTGATTATTTTCTTTCGGGTTGGATGACAAGTGATTGCAAATGTGAGCTCTGGCAAGTGCTCCGAGATTTAATCGCTCCGTGGAGCCGAGCTCGAGCTGATCCCAGCGGCTTCCAGAGGGGGAACGGATGCTCTGCCCGGCTCTCCCAGCAAATCCCCGCGGTGTTGATGCTGCAATTATAGCGAGGGTATTAAATCCGTCCCCCCCTTCCTCCCCTGCCTCCCTCGGCAGCTCCCCCACCCCTCCCGGAGCAGCCGAAGGGGCTGGAGGAGGGAGTTTTATTGCATAAGGTGGGATGAGGAAAAGGAGGAGGGTGGTGGTGTGTGAAAAATCATCTTAAGGACTTTCCCTGTGTATTAGAGAAAATCCCATCCAATTATAGCATTACTGGAAAGAACCAAACACTGCGACTTTCAAAGGAGGGGATTTCTCTGTCTTTTCAAGTGAAATTGCTCACGCTGCAGACTGGAACACACACGCACACACTCCCCCAGCCCGGCCGAGGGGCAGGCGGACAGGGCAGGACGCACATCCCCGCCGCGCCTCGGGTCCCTCTCCCCTCCTTTTGTTCCTCGGGCAGAGCTCGAAACATCCCCCAGAGCCCCCGCCCCTCCCTGCGGGAAGCACGGGGCGAGCTTTACCTGGAGGGACAAATTCGGCCACTCTCCCCTTTCCCTCTCCGCTCTGCAGCTGCTGCGGGGGAGGATGGAGCGAATCAGGGGCGCACAGAGCCGGGCTGGGGGGGCTCCCTGGGGCTGGGCAGCAGGGATTTGATGCCGCTCCCTGAGTGTGTGATGGGCGCTCCTGTTGATGGGTTTCTATCGTCAATGGAGCTCCCACGGTGCCCATCACACAGTGCTGGGCTGTGATGCTGCTCCCTGAGTGTGTGATGGGCGCTCCTGTTGATGGGTTTCTATCAGCAATGGAGCTCTCACGGTGCCCATCACACAGTGCTGGGCTGTGATGCTGCTCCCTGAGTGTGTGATGGGCGCTCCTGTTGATGGGTTTCTATCAGCAATGGAGCTCCCAGGGTGCCCATCACACGGTGCTGGGCTGTGATGCTGCTCCCTGAGTGTGTGATGGGCGCTCCTGTTGATGGGTTTCTATCAGCAATGGAGCTCTCACGGTGCCCATCACACGGTGCTGGGCTGTGATGCCGCTCCCTGAGTGTGCGATGGGCGCTCCTGTTGATGGGTTTCTATCAGCAATGGAGCTCCCACGGTGCCCATCACACGGTGCCGGGCTGTGATGATGCTCTTTGACTGCGTGATGGGCACTCCTGTTGATGGGTTTCTATCAGCAATGGAGCTCCCAGGGTGCCCATCACACGGTGCTGGGCTGTGATGCCGCTCCCTGAGTGTGCGATGGGCGCTCCTGTTGATGGGTTTCTATCAGCAGCGCTGCTCCGACCCTCCGAGGCTTTGCAGGCCGTTAAAACCAGAGAAAAAGCTGCCACTCCGAGCCTTGGGGCTGTGGGAGAGCCTTGAGGAGGGGGCACTGCTGGCTGCCCAAATCTTAGAGGGTTTTCTGCCGAGGGATGGGTTAGGGCCAAGCTGATCCACCTTTTTCCCAAGTTTTTGTGCATCATTCAGATATTGTGGTGGGCAGGACCCGGCCCTCAGCGCAGTGAGGGCAGCGTGGCTTTGGCTTCTTCTCTCCTGGGCTTGCCCAGCGATATCCAGGGAGTTTTGAGGGGATCTCTGAGGGGAAAAGTCACCCAGAGAAGCTGTGACTGCCCCTGGAAGTGTCCAGGGAAGGGTTGGATGGGGCTTGGAGCAACCTGGGATAGGGGAATGGGATGGTCTGGAAGGTCCCATCCAACCCAGCCCATTCCAGGATTCTATAGTTCTATAATTCTATAATTCTGTAAACCCCTGCTGCAAAAGGAGGAGTTGGACAGCCTCAGTTATCCGAGCAGCATGGGGAAAAGGGGATGGGAGGACAGGGAGTCCCTGTCCCGGGCTGGAATGCCTTGTGCAGGCACTGCAGGCTGGTTCTGTCCCCTCACTCACCACCATGGCCCCGCTGGCATCCTCAGGGGCCACTTGAGTGTGTCAGGAGAGCTGGATTTGGAAACATGAGCAGCTCCCAGAGCAGGCAGCCAGCACAGGGAACAGCTGCACTCAGCAAAGGCACTTCCAGGGTGCTCCCATCCCACAGAAATCTGTGGAAGGAGCTGAGAGGCCAGGAGGGAGCTCTGGAGGGATCCAGAGCGGTCACACTTCTGGAATATTCTGTGTGTCACTGTCCTGCTCTCCTTCCCCCTCCATGCAGGAGGTTGCTGTGGCTGCAGGATGGGAAGATCCCCCTCAGGGAGGCCCAAGCAGAACCAGGGATGGCTCCTTGTCCCCACAAAGTTTTAATTTTAGTGCAGGACACCACTGTGTTTTCTCCTTCCCTCCCTCCTCTCTGGTAAACTCCCACTGGTAAACTCTGATTATTTTTCTGTGGATTTCAGCTGGAATTGGCTCTGGCTGGGCCCTGGTTAATCTTCCCTGCTCACAATTTCCTCCCTGCCTGCCCCACTCACCGCCTCTGCTCTCCAGGGATGGCACAGCCACGCTGGCAGTGGGAAAGTGCCACAGCCTGGGTCTCCTTCCTGCTGCCCAGAAGGCCACGCTGAGGCTCACTGGGAGCACTGGGAGCACCAGGAAAACCCCCAGGCAGCTCCCCAAAGCCAGGCCTGGTGTGGAACCCCCAGAGCATGCAGGAGGGGCAGCTACCAGAACCTCACCAGGCCTCTCCTGTGTGATTGACAGGAAATCATCCAAATCCTGGGATTCCTGGGAGCTGGGGTGATGGAGGCCGGGCTTTGAAAGGGGCCTGCTGACTTGTGCCGTGTCATTCTGCTTCTCTTTTTCACTTTTAATCCATCCCAGGTGTGCCATCCCCACAGCCAGGAGCCACAGGACCACAGAGAGGGACAATTTGGCCAATGTCCACCTCGTCAGCTGGGGAAGGAGGCAGAGGATGGGCAGCACCTGGCTCGTGATGTGGCTCAGGCAGGGCTGGGACCACGGTGGGCTGTGGTGCTGAGTTCAAGGCAGACCCAGCTGGTCTGGCCACAGCTGCTGCCCAGAGGTGGAGGGTGGGCCCATGATGGAGATGGAGAGGAGATTTTCCTTCAAAGGATTCCACTTTGCCTTCTCCCCCTGTCCAACCCTCCTGGGCAGCCCCCGGGGTCAGGGAGAGCTGGGGAGCTCATCCCACTGCGGACAGCAGCCTGTGGAGGGGCTGGGCTCCTCCTGGAGCTGCATTCCTGTGTTTGGGGTCTGCTCTGGACTCCTCTCCAGAGAGCTGGAGCTGGCTGAGATGCCCTTCCCTGGGCCCTGAAGAGGCACTGATAGCACTGAGCAAATCAGGGGCAAATTTGGGTGTGTTTCTCAGCTCTTCAGGCTTCAAAGAGGTGTCCTCAGCTGGGAGGGGACAGCAGACATGAAAGGGAACAGCAAACATTTGACATTGCCTAAAACACCCCTGGCTGTGGCCGCAGCGTGCCCAGGTTATCCCATGAGTAATCGGAATTTTGGCGGCTCCCGGATTCCCATTGTAAAATTTCTGTGTAAATGTATTATCCTCTGATTCCAGGGCTCCAAAGGGAAATGGAGGGTGGCTGGAAGTGTAAAATCCAGTGCTGGAATGACCCCAGGCAGGTGGGAGGGATGGGATCTTTCAGCTGGATGGAGGCAGAGCAGCCAGAGAGCTGCACTGGGATGCCCCAGACCTTTGGCAGAGCAGAGCAGAGCAGAGCAGAGCTGCTGTGGGAGGGGATCCTTTCCTTTGGAATCTGAGAGATAGATAGATATTTCTGCCGCCTCACCCTGGGTGACAAAAATGTCATTCTGAGGAGGGTTCCCTCTCACATTTTGTTGCCTCCAGTTTTTCCACAACCCTTTCTTCCACTCCAGGCTCTGACAAACACGTCCTGGCCACCCAGGAGCTGCTTTAGGAGGGCACTGGGTGGAAAGGCAGGGGTTAAACGGGTGATGGTGCCTTTGCTTCTGCCTTCCATCACTCTGCGACGTGGCTTTGTCCCAGCTGGACTCGTGTCCCTGGGATGGTCACTCCTTGAGGAGAGGACACCTCTCCTGACGGGGCTGGAACGACTCAAGGAGGAACCTGGGGCTCTCTGCGCGCTCTCCCCTCCATGTCCTGTCCCCTGGCCCCAGGGCCACCTGCCCTGCCCGCGTCCCGGGGAGAGGTGGGGCTCTCCCCGGTGTAGCTTTGGCCCACCTAGCGGTGCAGCAGGAGAAGGAGCCTGGAGAGGGAAAACGCGCTCAGGAAGGCGCCCGGAGCGCGGGGATCTGCGGCACCAGGGCTCTGCCTCCCCTTCTGCAGCCCAGAGCAGCCGGCAGGGACCAGGACAGGGAACGTGGCCGTGTCCCTGGTGGAGACATAGGATTTTCAGGGAGCTGGAAGGGTTGCAGGGATTTGCCCTGGAAGGTGGGAAGGTGCCTCTGGTCTCCTCCGTGCACGGCCGGTGCTCTGGGCTGGTGGCACCAGGCAGCTCTTTCCTTGTCCCTGTCCCCTGGGGCAGAAACATCCCCTGTTGGCCTTTGGAAATTACAGGGACCTCTCCCAAATGTCCCCTCGTCGGTGACAGCAGAAGGGAGCTGACCATGAGTGTCCAGTTCCATCCGACCAAAGAAGTCAGTGCCACCTCTTTGTCCAGGTCAACATTCCCTGTCCTCATCCCTTCTTCCTAAACCCCCTGGAAGTGTCCAAGGCCAGGCTGGACATTGGGGCTTGGAGCACCCTGGGATAGTGGGGAGTGTCCCTGCCCACTGCAGGGGTGGGAATGAGGTGATTTTTAAGGTTCTTTCCCTTCTTTCTATGATTCTGTGACTATGTGATGTTCTCCAGAACTTTCCCCAACCTCTCAGGGTCGTGGCAAGGGGAATCAGTGCTGGGCTGGTGGTGGGGGAGACTTCTCCAGGTGGTTTCCACCAGCAAAGTCACTTTGTGGAGATGATCCTCTGAAAAATGAAGGATAATTTGGGATGAGATTTGGGGAAAACCAATTTATTCTGAAGGCAAACCGACCATTTGAAGGCAAATCTGAGTCCATGAGGAGCAGTCCTGCTTTTCTGGCACCTCCAGAGTCAGAGAGGAAATAACCCAAAACATGCACTGAGGATCCTGATCAGCAGCAGCTTCCCCCTAAGGAAATCCAATGAAGGAAGACATGACCTGAGCCCTGCGTGTGCAGTGAGTGTTTGCTCGTGTGGAATTTCTCCTGGCCAGATCCAGATTAAAAACCCATTAATCAGCAGTGGAAGCTGATAATCTGCAGGGCCCCAAACCTGCTGTGAAGTGTACAAAAAAACCATTCCCAGCAGAGTGGGTGCTGCTAACTGAGGAAGGGAAATCTTTCTGAGAGAACAATAATATAAATATCAGTGCTGCTACTAATTATCACCTGCCTGCTTTGAAGGAAGCTTTTTGGGGTCAGGTATTTTGGCTGCTGGGGGCAAATCCTGCACTCCTTTCTGGACACATCCCTAGTGCCAGGTCACAGCCCCTAAAGGGCAGGCAGCTCCTTAAAGGTGCACGTCCAAAGGGCTTCCATTCCCTGGAAGTGAGGAGCCGGTGATGAGTGGAATGAAACATCCTTTGGGGGTCCTTATTTTCTGCCCCTCTTTAATTAACTACTTCATTAACTGCCTTCCCCTCAATGCCCCAAAATCAAGAGAGCTGAAGTCCATCATTAACTGGAACCAGATAATCTTTGATGTCTCTTCCAACAAAAAATCATTCTAGGGTTTTATGAAGATTTCCTCCAAACTCACACTTAGAGTAAGGGTTGGCTTTGAAATTGCAGTTTCTTTACTCTGCTCCATCTGATTTCTCTTTATTTATTTTGAGGGTGGAGATATACACTGGATTAGGGGAAGAAAAAAGAGGGGAAAGCCAAGTGTTTGTGAGACAGAAAGAACAATAAGAGGAACAGTTATTTATTAAATCATGGATGCACTGATGTCGAAATTTTCTAATCCCTTTCTAACACCCAATTCAAATCACTCCTTTTCAAAGGGCTGGCCACACTCCTGCTGCAGGTGCAAACAAAGGAAAAAACAAATTTAAAATTTAAACCAGAATTTGATCCCTTTGTGAACTCGCTCCTAACCCCCCTCTTTGAAACTCAAGTGATAGCATCGCTCGAGATGAATGTTGGGATTCAGCCTCGTGTTTGCAAATCAATATGCATTTTAAACAGGGATTACTCTGGGCTGCTGACAAGCACTGGACTGAAAAACTGCCCAGACTGGAGTGTCTTCTCTTCAGCCACAGAGCAAGTTAATTAAGACACATTAAAATCACTAATAGGAACGTGGGGTACAATTTGAGAGCACAGGAACATCTACAGTCACTGCCTGATATTGCAGCAGTGCCTTGGTCAAGGTCTCCAAAATAAATCTCTTTAAAATACATTTTAAAAGTGCAGAACATAATTTTTTTTAAATTAATTTTTTTTTTTGTTTTAAATCAGCTTAATGGGAAATATCACAATGTTGCACCCACAGGATGGGAAAGGGGAGCTTGGAGGGGGCCAGAGGTGGGAAGTGATGAGATAAGAAATAATGAATAATGAAATAAATAATGAATAGTGGGATATCTCCCATGCACCCCCAAAATTCACCCTCGATTGCTGGATGGGTGCTGTGCTGCAGGAGAAGAGAAAAAAAAGACTTCTTGCAAGATTAGTGGGAAGAAAAGATCCGCCTGCACCCAGGGGAGGGAACGACCAGAAAGATTTGGCTGAGACAGTTAAAAAAAACCCACAAAACCCCACCAAGGTGCTAAAACCTCAGTCAAGTGAGGTGTTGACAAGGGATCCCGGTTGATAAATAAACAGAAAGGAGCTCTCCCTTGCAAAGCCTGAATGACAAAGAGCGAGAACCAGGAGCTGCAGAGTGTCCCTCACCATTTTCATCACAAAAGCTGATGGTGGGGGGCAGGTTTTAACACGGCAACAAGTCTGACTTTCTCTCCCTTTCTCCCTCCTTTTTTTTTTTTTTTCCTTTTCTTCCCCCCTTCCCCTCCCTCTTATAAACAGAGAGGACAAGAGGTCATATCCCCAGGGTTTAAAGAGCCACTTCTCCCCCTTCCAGGGAGGGTGGATGTTCTTTCAGCCTGTTTACAAATTAGTCAAAGTTATGATGTCTTAATGCAGTTGCCGGGTGGCCACCTGTCCCCAGCTCCCTTCTGGTGCCTTTACTTCGTGTGCAGGAGTGACACCTGCAGATGGTTTCTGGCCCAGCATCCAAATCCTTGGATTAAAATGGGGCAAAACGCCACGAATCAGGTTCTTTGCTCCGATGTAAGGAGAGGGGGAGGTCGGAGCCTGGATCTGGAATGTCCCCGGGATGGTTTGGGGAAGGGCTGAGCTCCCAGGAGGGGACACTGATGGATGTGGGTGTACAGGCCCAAGGAATATCCTGCAGGGGAATGGATTTCAGCTGAAAGAAGGTTTAGATTTGATATCAGGGAGAAATTTTTGGCTGGGAGGGTGGGCAGGCCCTGGCACAGGGTGCCCAGAGAGGCTGTGGCTGCCCCTGGGTCCCTGGAAGTGTCCAAGGACAGGGCTTGGAGCAACCTGGGACAGTGGGAGGTGTCCCTGCCTGTGTCAGGAGGTTTGAAACCAGCTCATCTTTCAGGTCTTTTCCAACCCAAACCATCCTGTGATCCTCTGATTCTACCGAGGGAATTTTTTCCGTGGAATTTGGAGCATGTGGAAGCGAAAGCTGAGGCCGCATCTCTCTGGTTCGCTCTCAGCCTCGTGTTTCCAGGACCAAAATCGAGCCCACATCCTCCCTTTCTTCCCACTGCTTAAAAGAGCTGTTTCCAAGCCCTGGGCATGAAGCAACGTGGCTTTAGCAGCAAGAAATTCAGTGGGAAACGGCGCTAATGATGCTCAGTGCACCTTCCCCCTTCCTCTGTGGGCTCTGATAAGGGCTGAGCTCCCTTTTCTCCCCGGGGAAAGGAGGCAAATGCAGTAATAAGGTTTTTTTTTTTCCCCTCCCCTACCTGTGCCCTTATTTTCATACAACTTAATCTCCCTGAAACTTTTATCTTCCTGCCAGCGTGGGCTGGGATTGGCCGAGGGGTTCAGAAGTTGGAGGGGAGGAAACGAGCGGATGGAGACGCTCGACATAATCAGCTAAACCAAGTTTCCCAAGGAAACCAGACTTCAAATGCTTCACAAGGCTTGCAGGAGCTGCTTACAAATCCCAGTCATGAGCCAGAACCCCCAGTGCCAGGCACTGTATGAACATATTCCTCCACACAATCCTTTCCCCAGGCCAGTGCTCGGGAGTTTAAAACAAGGAGTTTAAGGCACGTCGAGGTTGGCAAGCGCCCGCTTTTCAATATGAATGTGGAGCAACTCCCTTAATGTGGGTTGGATTTGGCTGCAGTCTGCAAGGGAGCAGAGCTGGGCTCTGCTGGAGTTGGTTTTTTTCATGGGAATGGCAAGGAAATCACAGGGCTTGATGAACTTTGCCTCTTAACAGCCCTACTTGGCTTCGATCCTGCCCAGAAATCCTGTTGGCTCCGTGGAGTAAGGAGGGAATAAAATCTGCAGGGCTTGGCCCCCATTGGCAGCTGTGTAATTTTTTGTATTTAATTTATTTTTTAANGTGCTCGGGAGTTTAAAACAAGGAGTTTAAGGCACGTCGAGGTTGGCAAGCGCCCGCTTTTCAATATGAATGTGGAGCAACTCCCTTAATGTGGGTTGGATTTGGCTGCAGTCTGCAAGGGAGCAGAGCTGGGCTCTGCTGGAGTTGGTTTTTTTCATGGGAATGGCAAGGAAATCACAGGGCTTGATGAACTTTGCCTCTTAACAGCCCTACTTGGCTTCGATCCTGCCCAGAAATCCTGTTGGCTCCGTGGAGTAAGGAGGGAATAAAATCTGCAGGGCTTGGCCCCCATTGGCAGCTGTGTAATTTTTTTTATTTAATTTATTTTTTAAATTTTTTTTTTAAAGAAAAAAGGGATTCTACTCTTTCTCTGCAGGTAGAAAAAGTGCTTGGCTCTTCACAGGGCACTGGGTCACTCGTGTGCCATTGCCCTGCTGATGTCTGGAAAATGCCTTTATTTACCAAGGCAAGTGTTAAATCCTTGCAGTGGGGATATTTCTCTTTCCAGGCACTGGTTGAGCTCCTGCAGAACTTCCCAGGAGTCAGTGGGCAGGAGGAGAATGGAATTTTGTGGCCACAGCCCTGTGGCAGGACGGGACTGCAGAGTGTTGGGGATATTTGGGTGAGTTCAGAAGTCCTGGCTCTCCCGGGAGGATTTGGCCCATTTTTCCCAATCCTGCTTTTCCCAGAGAAAGGGATTGCTGTGCTCCCATCCCTGAGTTTGGTGGCAACTCTGCCTGAGCCAGAACTGGATCTTCAGCCAGCTGGTAGGAGAGCCCTGGAGGTGGTTCTTGGGTGGAGTCCATCTCCATGAGATGTTTGCCCATCCTCTCCTCGCCTGCTCTCCCTCTCAGTGGACTCCTGGGAGCTGAAGCTGCATATCCAGAACACATCAAACCTTTGGCACCCTGGACATCAGGAATCTGCTCTTCCTGCCCCTGCCTCCTCCTCCCAGAACTCCTAAGATTTGAAGGAATCAAACATGTGGAACCACGAGTTCCTCTCCAGTTTCTGAACTTTCACTGAGAGGTGGGGAAGGCGTTTTCTGGAATGTTCTGCCCACCATGGAGCTTGATTTACATTTGCACAAACCAGCACAGCTCCAGAAGCTGTTGTGTGGTGAATAAACCCCAAAATACCATCAAATATCGAGGTATTTGGTGACTTGATTGGGAGATGCCAACATTTGGGGAAGCAGTGCCTGAAATGGAGAGACTGACAGGTACATTCAGGTGGGGTTGGCAAGCTTGGTCATAAAGAGTGCAAATATTTGGAAATATTTTCAAATTTTTGGAAGAAATTCACAATTCTAACGGCTCCTTGAAGCTCTTCTGAAGAGCTGGAGAACAAAACCATTGGGACAAGTCCCCAGCAGCCCAGAGTGCCCCGTTCAGGGAAGGTGTCGGGGAGCTGCTGGTGGGAGAGGACAAGAAGCCACCTTGTCCTTTTTGTCACTCCTGACACGTGCCAGGAGCTGAGGAAAACCTGAGATCATCAAGGCCAAACCTCAGCCCAGCACTGCCCTGTTCACCACAAACCCCAAGTGCCACTTCCTGCAGTTCTGGACACGGCAAACCCTGGAACTCCCTCGGTTTTGGGGGACGGGGAATTTTTAGGATGGGTGGAGGAAATGCACTCTCAGGAGCTTTGCACTCTCTGCAGAGGCTGCCCCAGAGCAGAGTGAGAGGATAAAGGGCAGGGATTCATTGGAGCCTTCCCAGGGACACCTTGGGCAGTGCAGGATCTCACAGAGACCACACCCAGGGTGGACACGGGCACAGGGTTTTGGGACAGAGAGAAGTTTGGTCTGTTTGCATATCAGGGGTTAATTAATTGTCCAATTACAGCTTCAGGCA
>VZRX01009036.1:4076-29471 GCA_013398075.1 Notiomystis cincta | reverse complement strand
CCTTTTTGTCACTCCTGACACGTGCCAGGAGCTGAGGAAAACCTGAGATCATCAAGGCCAAACCTCAGCCCAGCACTGCCCTGTTCACCACAAACCCCAAGTGCCACTTCCTGCAGTTCTGGACACGGCAAACCCTGGAACTCCCTCGGGTTTGGGGGACGGGGAATTTTTAGGATGGGTGGAGGAAATGCACTCTCAGGAGCTTTGCACTCTCTGCAGAGGCTGCCCCAGAGCAGAGTGAGAGGATAAAGGGCAGGGATTCATTGGAGCCTTCCCAGGGACACCTTGGGCAGTGCAGGATCTCACAGAGACCACACCCAGGGTGGACACGGACACAGGGTTTTGGGACAGAGAGAAGTTTGGTCTGTTTGCATATCAGGGGTTAATTAATTGTCCAATTACAGCTTCAGGCACTGCAGTCCCATTCCCTGAGTTTCCCCCCCACTTCACTGTTGTTTACACTTTTGGGGACTGTGAAAAACAAGGTGGTTTTGGGTTTCAGGCCTGAGAGAAATTTTGTCTGAATAAAACAGGAGAGCAGGAGCTGCCAGGCTGTGGAGTTTGAGAGTTACACACTAAAGCAGTGCTGATCTGGAAAATAAAAGAATTAAAGCCTAAGGCATCACCCTCAACCCCACAGCACAACTTTGGGGCTGTTCTTGACCTCAGGTTTTTAGGGTTTATCTGACAAACCCTCTCAGGGCTGTTGGCCATCATGGGGCATCTCCCACTGTCCCAGGGTGATCCAGGCCCTGTCCAGCCTGGCCCTGGACACTTCCAGGGATCCCCAGGGGCAGCCACAGCTTCTCTGGGGCCTCACCACCCTCAGAGTAAAGAATTTCTCACTTGTATCCCACCTAAATCGACTTTCTTCCAATCTGAAGACTGTTCTGTGCCTCTAGCCCCTTGTAAATATTCCCTCTCCATCTTTCTTGTAGCTCTTTCAGGTCCTGGAAGGACAAAAAGAGATCACCCCAAAATCTTCACCAGGCTGAAGAATCCAAATTTTCTCAGCTTTGACACCAACAACATCCCTAAAAATAATACTCCACCACATCTCCCTGGGAGCATGAAAAGATCCAGTAAAGTGTAAAAAAAAAAGGCTTTTCAAGCATTTTCAAGCTTCCTGTGCCAGCTTGGATGTACAAGTGGCTTCTCACCTTCTTTAGACAAAGGTTTACCATGGACCATGAACATGGAATGGATTCTCCAGGGCTCAGGGTGATTGTGGCTCATGGAGAAACCAGCAGCTGTCCACAATTTAAAAAAAAAATAGCAAAACCAGAGAGAAACTCCTGAATTCTGCTGAGAGAAATGGAAAGATGAAGAGATGGGAAAAGCAGGAAAAAGGAAAGGTGGGCAAGAGGGAAAATTCCAGTTTCTGTTAAAGTGGAGGAAAAAAGGAATCATCCAAGGCAAATTTGGTTAAAAAATAGGTGATGGGCGTGGGAGCAAAGTGGTAAAAATCTCGGGATGGTTTAAGCTAATTGGGGTTTAATTATCATTGTGCAGATGAGACTGGTTGATGTCACCAAGCACAGGCAGCAGGTGATGCTGCCTTTGAAGAGCCCAGGTTGGTGGGCTCCAAAAAAAGCTGTGTCCTTGATGGACAGCTCCCTGTGCAGGGGTGATCCCCAAAAATAGAGAAATGGAGCCAGGATATATCCAGGAAGAAAATGGGAATAATGCTGGGGGCTAAATGTGAAACAGTTCAGCTCCACTCACCCTCTGTCAAAACAGAGAAGGAAGAGAGAGAGAGGCAGAAAAGAGGAGCAGGTTAAAAATATCAGGGGTTCATTGCTGAGAGGGGGTGAGTAAGAGCTGCAGACAAAATGAGCAGCAGAGAAATCAGTCAAGAAGCTGCAATTTGTTCTGACTCATGATCCAGCCCAACGGAATTAAAAGCAACGAAATTAAAAAGGGGCAAAGCAGCCACTTCTCCACAGATGGCTGATGATTAAACCCAGCAAGTCACTGCCACAAGACAGCACAGGGTTCTAATAATAAAAGAACAAGTCCCAGAAGCAGGGAAAAAACAGTTTTGTGCTTTGATAAATCAAATCATTCCAGATTGTGCTTTGGAGAAGTTTAACAACACCTCCAGCATGGTTTGGAGCCTCTGGGTTGGGCTTTTCCTCCCTGAGGACGTCCAACTCCAGATCTGGTCTCTGCCATCTCTGAGGCTGCTCTGTGGTCCCAAAGTGATGGCACTCGATCAAAAGTGCCAAAATCACAGAGTAAATAGAGGTGGGCTTGAAATAAAGATATTTTATGTTGAACATTCATTGACTACAAGGGGGAATTACAGAATATTAATGGATATTGCATTTAAAAATAAAAATCCCCATCCCACATGAGCACCTGATGTCCTGTGCACCCTCACACAGGTCCAGTCTCAGCTTCTCTTAAAATCTTGTGGATCAGACCACCCCCAAAAAAGCTGCAAAAAAATTCCTCCAGCCACCTCAAAAATCAACAATTAGAAAATCAACAGAACCAAAGCAGTCAATCCTTTTTATTTTATTTTTTTTTAAAGAATTTTGCTACTTGGTGNCCCTGGACATCAGGAATCTGCTCTTCCTGCCCCTGCCTCCTCCTCCCAGAACTCCTAAGATTTGAAGGAATCAAACATGTGGAACCACGAGTTCCTCTCCAGTTTCTGAACTTTCACTGAGAGGTGGGGAAGGCGTTTTCTGGAATGTTCTGCCCACCATGGAGCTTGATTTACATTTGCACAAACCAGCACAGCTCCAGAAGCTGTTGTGTGGTGAATAAACCCCAAAATACCATCAAATATCGAGGTATTTGGTGACTTGATTGGGAGATGCCAACATTTGGGGAAGCAGTGCCTGAAATGGAGAGACTGACAGGTACATTCAGGTGGGGTTGGCAAGCTTGGTCATAAAGAGTGCAAATATTTGGAAGTATTTTCAAATTTTTGGAAGAAATTCACAATTCTAACGGCTCCTTGAAGCTCTTCTGAAGAGCTGGAGAACAAAACCATTGGGACAAGTCCCCAGCAGCCCAGAGTGCCCCGTTCAGGGAAGGTGTCGGGGAGCTGCTGGTGGGAGAGGACAAGAAGCCACCTTGTCCTTTTTGTCACTCCTGACACGTGCCAGGAGCTGAGGAAAACCTGAGATCATCAAGGCCAAACCTCAGCCCAGCACTGCCCTGTTCACCACAAACCCCAAGTGCCACTTCCTGCAGTTCTGGACACGGCAAACCCTGGAACTCCCTCGGTTTTGGGGGACAGGGAATTTTTAGGATGGGTGGAGGAAATGCACTCTCAGGAGCTTTGCACTCTCTGCAGAGGCTGCCCCAGAGCAGAGTGAGAGGATAAAGGGCAGGGATTCATTGGAGCCTTCCCAGGGACACCTTGGGCAGTGCAGGATCTCACAGAGACCACACCCAGGGTGGANGTAAATATTCCCTCTCCATCTTTCTTGTAGCTCTTTCAGGTCCTGGAAGGACAAAAAGAGATCACCCCAAAATCTTCACCAGGCTGAAGAATCCAAATTTTCTCAGCTTTGACACCAACAACATCCCTAAAAATAATACTCCACCACATCTCCCTGGGAGCATGAAAAGATCCAGTAAAGTGTAAAAAAAAAAGGCTTTTCAAGCATTTTCAAGCTTCCTGTGCCAGCTTGGATGTACAAGTGGCTTCTCACCTTCTTTAGACAAAGGTTTACCATGGACCATGAACATGGAATGGATTCTCCAGGGCTCAGGGTGATTGTGGCTCATGGAGAAACCAGCAGCTGTCCACAATTTAAAAAAAAAATAGCAAAACCAGAGAGAAACTCCTGAATTCTGCTGAGAGAAATGGAAAGATGAAGAGATGGGAAAAGCAGGAAAAAGGAAAGGTGGGCAAGAGGGAAAATTCCAGTTTCTGTTAAAGTGGAGGAAAAAAGGAATCATCCAAGGCAAATTTGGTTAAAAAATAGGTGATGGGCGTGGGAGCAAAGTGGTAAAAATCTCGGGATGGTTTAAGCTAATTGGGGTTTAATTATCATTGTGCAGATGAGACTGGTTGATGTCACCAAGCACAGGCAGCAGGTGATGCTGCCTTTGAAGAGCCCAGGTTGGTGGGCTCCAAAAAAAGCTGTGTCCTTGATGGACAGCTCCCTGTGCAGGGGTGATCCCCAAAAATAGAGAAATGGAGCCAGGATATATCCAGGAAGAAAATGGGAATAATGCTGGGGGCTAAATGTGAAACAGTTCAGCTCCACTCACCCTCTGTCAAAACAGAGAAGGAAGAGAGAGAGAGGCAGAAAAGAGGAGCAGGTTAAAAATATCAGGGGTTCATTGCTGAGAGGGGGTGAGTAAGAGCTGCAGACAAAATGAGCAGCAGAGAAATCAGTCAAGAAGCTGCAATTTGTTCTGACTCATGATCCAGCCCAACGGAATTAAAAGCAACGAAATTAAAAAGGGGCAAAGCAGCCACTTCTCCACAGATGGCTGATGATTAAACCCAGCAAGTCACTGCCACAAGACAGCACAGGGTTCTAATAATAAAAGAACAAGTCCCAGAAGCAGGGAAAAAACAGTTTTGTGCTTTGATAAATCAAATCATTCCAGATTGTGCTTTGGAGAAGTTTAACAACACCTCCAGCATGGTTTGGAGCCTCTGGGTTGGGCTTTTCCTCCCTGAGGACGTCCAACTCCAGATCTGGTCTCTGCCATCTCTGAGGCTGCTCTGTGGTCCCAAAGTGATGGCACTCGATCAAAAGTGCCAAAATCACAGAGTAAATAGAGGTGGGCTTGAAATAAAGATATTTTATGTTGAACATTCATTGACTACAAGGGGGAATTACAGAATATTAATGGATATTGCATTTAAAAATAAAAATCCCCATCCCACATGAGCACCTGATGTCCTGTGCACCCTCACACAGGTCCAGTCTCAGCTTCTCTTAAAATCTTGTGGATCAGACCACCCCCAAAAAAGCTGCAAAAAAATTCCTCCAGCCACCTCAAAAATCAACAATTAGAAAATCAACAGAACCAAAGCAGTCAATCCTTTTTATTTTATTTTTTTTTAAAGAATTTTGCTACTTGGTGAGATTTGAGCAGGAAAAGTCAACTCTTGAAAACCACATTGAGCCATATAATTTTGGAAAAAAGTGGATTTACTCATTGTTTTTGGGTAGGCCCTTGCAGTCCCAACCACCAAGACAGCCTTGCTCTGTTGGAGGTTTTTTCCCAACTGCTCTTTGGAGTCTGATGAATTTTTAAAACTTTGCCTCAGGTTTTTCAAGAAAAAAATGGAGAATGGGAGGAATGTTGGGAGGAATGTCCCAACAGTGCAGAAAAAGCCTATTTTTAAGCTGTTTTTTTCCTTTTCCAGGGCTGTCTGCAGGGCAGTGACCACCACCACGGGCTTGCAGTGGGGATGTCCTCTCCATCCCTCAGGATGCCTCAGGACAACATCATCCCTGCTTCCCAGAGGAATCCCACTCCTTGTAGAGCTGGGAAAACCAGAATCCAAGGACAATCCAGGAGAGGACCTGATGGGCTCCATCCATGTCCTGTGTCCAGAGGTGCCTTCAGCCCCCCAGACCAGCTCTCCAGAGCTGTCCAGGAGTGGACATCCAAGGAATGACAGCGTCCTCCACGTCCTGAGGCCCAGATTCTCCTCAGAGCCCCCACAGCACCTGAGGCTTTTCTCCCTCAGCAGATAAACACTCGTGGTGAGAGTGCAAATATTGGGCCAACCATAATTGATCAGAGTAGCTGATTACCTCCCTTAATTGCTGTCACAAATTAAGCCCAATTAAGGCCTCTCCTCAGGAATGATCTTGTGGGAGACCACTCACACACAGCGGCAAAGGGTCCCTTTCTGTCCTGGAATGGGAATTTTTCTCCCCTTGTCACAATGTTAATTTTTTGTTTTGCTGCTTGTTGTTATCACAGAATTCCAGAAGGGTTTGGGTTGGGATGGGTTAGAATGGGATGGGTTGGGCCTTAAAGATCATCCAGTGCCACCCCTGCCATGGGCAGGGACATCTCCCACCATCCCAGGTCACTCCAAGCCCTGTCCAGCCTGGCCTTGGACACTTCCAGGGATCCAGGGGCATCCACAGCTTCTCTGGGAATTCCATTCCAGCTTTTCACCACCTTCACAGGCAAAAATTCCTTCCTAAAATCTCATCTAAACCTCCACTCTTTCAGCTTAAAGCCAGGCCCCCTTGTCCCATCACTACTTTATATCTCCTCTGCTTTTGCAAGGAGGATAAATATATAAATAATTTTATTTATTGAAACAAATTATTTTATTTATTGAAATAAATAATTTCATTTATTTCAATAAATTACTGGCAGGTTTTTTCCCCTCATGGTCTTGCAGCAGGGAGTTCCACCGATGAACACCAAAATGTAGGAACATCCCACATTTAGGGTCGGGAACAGCACTGAAACCTCTCCAACCACAAACTCGTCCTTCTCACCCTTGGCTGCTCCTCACCTGCCAAGAGCTGCCAAATGTGAACGGCCACTGCCATCTAGTGACCAGGGAAAGCTCCCAAAAATTCCTCTGCTGGCTTCCCGAGGGGCAATCACGATGGAAGTGAGAAAGGAGAGGATGAGCACCTGGCTTCAGGTGAAGACCCTCAGTTTGTGGTCAGCCACACGTGAGGCTGGTGTGGGGTGTGGCATTTCCCTGCCCTTCAGTTTGGCATTTCCTGATGGTTGGGAAGGGAATGTGAACTTCACTGAGGTGTTCTTAGAATTGTTCAGGGTGGAAAAGCACTCAAAGTTCGCAAACTCCAACTGTTCCCCACAACTGAACCCTGTCCTCGAGTGCCACTTGAACACTTCCAGGGATGGTGATTCCAGCTCTTCCCTGGGCAGCTCTGCCCATGCCTGACACCTTTCTGGGTAGAATTTCCCATGATATTCAATCTAAACCTCCCCAGGCCCAGCCTGAGGCCGTTCCCTCTCCTCCTGTCCCTGTTCCCTGGGAGCAGAGCCCAAATCCCCCTCAGCTGTCCCCTCCTGTCAGGGAGTTGTGCAGAGTCACAAGGTCCCCCCGAGCCTCCTTTTCTCCAGGCTGAGCCCCTTTCCCAGCTCCCTCAGGAATTCTCCAGCCCCTTCCCAGCTCCATTCCTTTCTCTGGACATCCTCCAGCCCCTCAAAGTCCTTCTTGTCATGAGAGGCCCAAACTCAACCTTGGGATCTGAGGTTTGGCCTCACCAGAGCTAAGTAGAGGGAGAAGATAAGACCTAAACAGCTCCTGGCTCTGGTGACTCCAACTGCCTGCCCATATTCCCAGGAAAAGCTGTCCTGTCCATGGAGAGGGGGATTTAGGGGAGGGGAGTTATCCATCTTTATCTCTTTCAGCTGCTCTGGTCATCCCTGTGGCTCGAGTTAGAGCTGAGCCTCACAGCTGCAACAGTTTCAGTAATCAGAGCATTAATTAATTGATTAAATAGATTAAATTAAGTGATTAAAGTGATTAATTTAAAGATTGCTATCTGGGAGGAACCCACTGCTCAAAGGAAGGTAATTTCAGGGCTCTGCTTCCCAGAGCTTTCCATTTTCTCTGCTTTCCATCCTCTCTGCTTTCCATCCTCATCTTCCTTGGAGCTGAGCTACTTCAGGATGGCCCCAAGCACTTCTCAGATCCCAGATTTTAGCCTCGCTCTGAGTGGATTAGGAAAATGGGACTGGAATTGGAGTTAGTCCTGGAGGTTGAAGTGAGTTGGTGCCACCGGGCTCCATCCCCCTCTGAGGAGCCCAGACTGAGCTGGCAGAACCTTGTGCCATCTCCTGATGATACCACATGGACATGGAAAAGGGGTGGATTTCCTGCTCTTCCAGGGACAGTGTTTTACCCTACAGCAGCCTAGAAAAACACAGCCCAGAGCTGAGTGTGAGCTGACACAAGGTCGGTGCATCCCTGGAGAGCTCCCTGCCCAAAAAGACCTGAGAGACCTGGAAAGGATAGATGGGCTGAGTCCAACTGAATGAAGTTTAACCAGTCCAAGTGCCAAGTCCTGCATTTTGGCCACAACAACCTCTGCAGTGCTACAGGCTGGGGACAGTGGCTGGACAGTGCCCAGGAGGAAAGAGACTTGGAGGTACTGGTTGACAACCGACTCAACTTGAGCCAGCAGTGCCCAGGTGGCCAAAAAGGCCAGTGGCACCCTGGCCTGGACCAGGAATGGTGTGGCCAGCAGGAGCAGGGAAGTCATTCCTGCCCTGTACTCAGCACTGGTGAGGCCTCACCTCGAGTGCAGTGTCCAGTTCTNTGTTTAGAAAGAGATTGGATGTGGTGCCAGTGCCGTGGTTTAGTTTAGTTGAGGTGTTGGGACAGAGGTTGGACTCGATGATCTCGAAGGTCTCTTCCAACCTGGTGATTCTGTAAAATGCGCTGTCGTGCCGTGCCCAGCCAGGGACGCTGCGCTGGGACAGGTCCCGTTTGCCAGAAGATGGCACTGGTTCTCCACGGAGCTGCCAGTGGAGCAGGTGCATCCCCATCCCTCCCGGCTCCTCTTAAAACCCTTCCCCAGCTCGCTCCTTCCCGCCGATCCAGCAGGTTTGGGGTTTATCAGGAGCCCCAGGGCCGCTTTATCCCCACCCAGAATGTCTGGAATTCACAGCTCTTCCTACACCACAGCACGGACCAGGCAGGGTGGATTCCTCGCTTGTAAATGTACGAAAAACCCACTTTTTTTCCCCCCTTCCTGCAGCATTTCACTCCCTCGACTCAAAGAAAGGAGAAAAAGCACCTGGAATAAATTTATTCAGCCTGGAAGGGATTATTTTATTTAATTGCTGTTTATCTCTACACTGGAGATGTTCATCTGCCCATTCCAGCTTCCAGAAGCCCACGGAAATCATGGGAGAAGTGGGAAACTGAGGGGTTTTATTCGGACACGGATGAACAATGGTGATTTTAACTCGATCTGGAGCTCCCTGTGCTCAGGTTTGTGACCAACAGATGGGGCCATTTCCACATTGTCCACCTGGAGCAGCTCAGAGCAGCGTCTCCCAGCACCCACAGCAAGGTGGCTCCGGAGCCTCGGGGATGAAGATTCCGTGGGATGCGCCGAGGAAAAGCTCGGCAGGTCACTGGAAAAGGGTCTTGGAAAAGGAGGAAGGTCAGTGGAAAAGGTCTTGGAAAAGACCAGCAGGAGTAAGTCTCCAACAAATCCTGTTCCTCTTCTTTCCCAGTTTGGCCAAAAAACCTGGAAGAAGTCCCCGAGGAGCAGCAGGGCTTTCCCAGCCCGGAGAACAACACAGATTTTCCCAACTTTTCCCACACCCATCAGGACCATCACCTCTGCTGCTGAACTTTCTGCTTGTAGGGATGCAGGGATTCTCTGTGTTGGTAATTTAGTGAGCCATGGCACTTTGAGGAGCTCAGATGCTCACCAGGGAATCACAGGATTCCTGGACCAGAGATCTGGGACCAGCAAAGAATCCACCAAAAAGGCAGAAAAACCCCACATTTTCCCCCCATACATCTGGAAAAGCAGAGAAAATGAAGAAACACTCGTTGCAGAGGCAAATAAAAACCCCTCTTTTATTCCATTTTCATCACTTTTAATCCCTTGTGCATTAAGACCTCAACTTGTAAAAAGCAAAATAAAGGTATTCAACTTTTTTACAGCAGGAATTTCCCTGCTGATTAATAATCCTTAAATATTATTAACTTGCCAAGTGGAAGAGAGCAGTGCTGGGACTTGCTCTGGCCTGTCAGGTACCAGCCTGTGTGTGGATTTAATTGCCTGGACCGCTGAGTTCTTGCTCATGTCCTGTGGGAAGGAAAGAAAGCCCCCAAAAGCAACGTGAAAACCCCCAAACATCAAAGGAAAGCCCAGCAAGCTGCAGGTTTAGCCCAGGACAAGGCTGAGTCACCCAGACATAATCCAGCAGCACAGGAAAGTGCTGTCCTGGGTTTTCACAAGGCCACTGCCAGCCAGGCTTGGAATCATGGAATATCCTGAGCTGGGAGGGACCCACGAGGGTCGAGTCCAGATCCTGGCCAACCCCCAAAATCACTCTATGATTTAACACCAGGGGAGGAAACAGCCCAACTCTGCAGCAGAGTGAAGCTGTGCCACCCCAGTTCTGCTCTCCCAGCGGCCCCCATGTCCTCCACCTTCTCCCAAGGCCAACTGGATCACCCAAACCCCTCTTCCCAAATTTTAGGCTGCTCCTTTTGCTTCGGGCCAGGACTACAAGAGCTGCCATTCAGGAGCAAGGCCACCTTCAGCACCTAAACCTTCATCCACCAGAAAATCTGCCAGTGTAGACTTCTCCCAGCGTTTTCCAGCTCAGCCTGCCAGTCCTAGGCTTTGCTGTGACTTGCAGGAGCTCCTTAAACTTTCAGCGTGGCTTTGCTTCAAGACAGGACCTGAAGGGAGGATGGACGAGGTCCAGCCTGTGCTGAAAGTGCCAACAAGCCTTGGCTGCCTCACACATACTTTGGAGGATTTAAAGTGAGTGGTTAAATTAGATGGGAATGACTTTTATCTGCCCAGCAGCCCAGGCCAGCAGGAACACGCTCCTGGGAGCTGCACACGCCTTCTTGGCTTCTGGATGTGCCCCAGTGGAGGAACCCAGGGCACACGGGGTCCCTCCCTGCAGGAAACACGAGTGCTGCACCTTTTCCTCCTCCTTGGACCACACAGGGCTGGGGACACCCAGGGCAGCCCCTCCTGCCACCAGCATGGTGTGTGCAGAGCCTGCCGAGCCCTGGCCTGGCTAGGATGGGCTGGGACTGAAATCAGTGCTAATTGCAGAAGGGTGGAATTGTGGAATATCCTGAGTGGGAAGGGACTCACAGGGATCATGGATCCAGCTCCTGGCCCTGCATAGACACCCCAGCAATCCCACCCTGGGTGTCCCCTGTGCTGTCCAAACACTCCTGAAGTGCCCATTCCCTGGGCAGCACCCTCTGGGGAAGAACCTTTCCCTGATTTCCAGCACCCTCTGGGGAAGAACCTTTCCCTGATTTCCAGCCTAAACCTCTCCTGACACAGCTCCAGCCCTTCCCTGGAGCTCTTCACAGCCACAGAGAGAAGAGGTGGATGCCTGCTCTCCCTTCCCCTCAGGAGGGAGTGGAGCTGGACGGGTCAGGTTGGTAGGGACCTCCAGAGGTGTCTGCTTTGGGGAGGGGGATCTGGAGACTCGTTTGGCCCAGAGGTGGGTGCAGAAAGAACATGGGAATGGGGCAAAGAGAAGGCCTGGGCTGATCAAAGTGTTAAGAAGGGGGTTGAGAGGGGTTTCTGTGAGGTGATTGTGAGGATCTTTGTGTTTTCCACCCTCGTGGCTGCGTGCTGGGCTCGGGCTCACATCACCAACCCACACAGGGCTGAGGAAGCACAAAGCCTCTCAGCAGATCACCCAAAGGAGACCCCAGAGACACCCCAGCACACGCTCTGGGGGTCCTGTGCCTTGGCCTCCCCTTACCCACACCAGTCACAAGACTGAGAGTGTGGCTCAGAGATCAGGGGCCCCTCTTTGTGTCCTTTCCATCACTTCTCTCCTGCTGAACCCAGCACCTTCCATGTGTGAGGCGCCTCAGTGGGACAAAGCTGCACCCACAGAACCACCCAAAAACGTCCTGTGCTCCTCAGAGCCTGGGACCCCACTGAACCTCCCCGTCTCAGGAGGGCTGTGCCTGCCTGTAAATCAGGGGAGGGTGGCAGGGGATGCTCCAGTGCTCAGTCCCTGAACTGTGGCCTGCTCTGTGTGCTTGCTGACAATGATTTACAGGCCAGGAGGGCTTTGCATGCCCACACACACTCCCAGGGGCCAGAATGCCCTTGCAAACCACAGCCAGGCCCTGCTCTCCATCCCCTGGCAGCTGGGCAGGGGTGGGCTCTGCCTCTCAGCCCAGTGCCAGCACGTGAGAGGAGAGCAGATCGCTTCCCTCCTGCTCTTCGTGGGGCTTTGGGAACAACCAAAACAGGGGAGAGAGGAGGGTGATGGGGGCTGGGCTGCAGGAGGAACCTGGGGTGAGCCCTGCCTGTCACAACACTGCCCTTCCATGCCCAAAATCCCCAGCTCTGAGCCAGGATCCTGTGCCACCAAATAAACCAGGCTGAAGCATGGACAAGGCCCATCCACACAACTCCATGGTGTCCCTGTTCCAAACAGGGTGGCTGCCCCAAACTGCCTCCTGGGAGGTTACATTTTGCCTAAAAATACTCTGGAAAATAAGAGATTCCACCCAAAAAAAAGATGTGTTCATACACATCTACATGCAAACACACTCCAGTCCTTGCTCCAGGTGTGCACAAGGTTCTGGCAACCACAAAAAGCTTGGGAAAACATTCCCAAGCCAACCACCTGACCTGTGGCTCGTGCCCATGGTCCAGTGATGTGATGTGAGTATTTTGGAGGGACATAAAGAAATCTGAGTGTCCAGTGCACACAGCAGAACATTTTCCTGCTGTCAGCCTCAGAACGGATTCAGAAAAGCCAGAAGATGAAGGACAGGAAAAGTAACATGGAGATAAACTGGAAATCAGTGGTCAGGTCTCTCCTGAACCTCCCTGGCAGCTGGGGAAGGGAAGATGCAGATGCAGAACCACACTTGGTCTGGTTTGTGGCTCCTGCCAAGGTCAGATTCTGCTTCTCCTTCCAGGTCCAAGCTGAGGGCATCAGGCAAAGATGTGCAGGTTATCCAGCCACTTATGGAGCTCTGGGAGCCAGAAACCTCCCAGAATAAGGTTTTTTTTTGCTGAATCCAGAGAATTCAGGGAAGTTTTCCTCACATTTGGGTCATTCCATGTGGCTCAAGGGATTCTGGGCATGAGCAAGAGAAAGGCAGTGCAAGATCAGTGGAGGGATTGCCCACATGTTTGATGCTGGGATTCCCACAGATCACAATGAAACCTGAGATTTCCTCTCACATGGAGACCCCAAATCCCAAACCAGCTGCCTCAGTGTAGGTGTTTGATGTTGTCTGAGGCACTGAGGGGCGTTGAGGACATCCACAGGAGCCTGACCTGCAGGGCATCACACATTTTGGATGTCTGCATCTGGGTGGGAAGGCAGCTGGAGGCTGGTGGGGCATCCCCCAGAGGATTTGAGATGGCAGGAGCTCCCTGTGGTTAAACCCAAGGTGCAGACACCAAGATTTAGATGTTTCAATGTCCATCCAAATCCCACTTTTCCACGGTTTGGGGGTTAATCCAAAGGCCTCCTGTGGCCAGCAGAGCTTTAAGGGCAGGGGGTGAATGAGAAGAAAGAGCCAAACTGGTGAATTTCTGCCATTTGGGACCTGGAGAAGGGAGGGGGCTTTTCCACCCTCTGCATCCTTTTCCTGGGCATGAGCTCTGGCACCAGGAGTCTCCTAAACAGTCATGAGTTGCCCTGGGCTGCTGCCAGATTTTCCTTTGGCCATACCTGAGAGCCCCAGAGCTCAGGTTTTATTAGGAAGGGATAAAATAAAACCATTTGCTGCAGGAACATTCAGGAGGGGAATCCCCCAGGATCAATGTCAAGAGTTTTACCCAGGCTGTTCCTGCAGGGATCACGTGGCCACGAGCAATGGCTTCGGAAAGGAGTAGAAGTTTAAACCCTGAGGTTTTTATTTAGCTGAAAATTAGTGTGGCAAACAATTTAGACCTGCTGGGGAGAGAAACCTGGCTGGGGACAGAGCTATTTGTTGCTTTTGTTGGTTTGCAATCATCTGTGTCGGGCATTTTTTTGGGGATCATCAGCCTCTCTCTTCCCTGGCACTGCCAGGAATTTCAGTTTCTGTTTCAGAAAGGTGAAAAGGAGACAAAAAGCTTTAAAAGGGTGAGATGGGGAAACTGGAGCCTGGCTACAAGAAGCAGCAGAGTGACCTGCAAGGAGGAATAGTCTAGAAGTGAAGGATGGATGGCTGGATCAGATATTTCCTGTACCTTGGAGTTGTCATCAGCAGAAAATGAGCTGGGATTTGAATTGAAGCTGAATTCCATGGGTTAGAACCCCTGGGAAAAGGAGAGGTGACCCCACAAAGAGGTAGCTGGTCAGACTGGAGAAGTTCCTGTGCTTTTCATCTGCTGCCCCATCCCTGGAAGTGTCCAAGGCCAGGCTGGAGTACCCTGGGATAGTGGAAGGTGTCCCTGTCCATGGCAGGGAGTTGGAACTGGATGCTCTACAATGATTCTCCCAACCCAAACGGTTCTGTGATTTTGTACCAGGCCTGAAAGTGCCTTTCAGGTCCTCCTCAGGCTGGTTTTTCCTGGATTCCCAGTAAAAAAAACATCAGCCTGGTAGCAAAGGCTTGGAATCAAAGCAATCAGAGCTCTGGTGTCTTCCAGAGGATGAGATCTGGAAGGCTGGAGAGTGTTGGGAGTGGATGGAGAGAAGCTGAGCTGAAACAGAGGGAAAAAGGGGCAGGTGTGAACTGTGTTTATTTTAAATAGGTTAATTTTTTGTGCTTTTGCTCCTTTTGGGGAGGTTTTTTTGGTTTACTTTTCATTTCTCTCGTGTCAGCTTTGTCTTTGCCCCTTCGAGTAAAACACTCCTCGTTGTGATTCTCCGTTTGCCTCGGTGAATTTTAGCTCCTGGGTGAGTTTTTTGGGCATCCAGAGGGTGGGACGCCAGGCTGGAGATTGCTGAGTGACCCCTGCAGCCCCAGCCCTGTCCCTGCTGTGCAGCCAGGCCTGCAGACAGCTCCCAGTAATGTTTAACTCCAGCCTGTGTCACTGCATTCAGAGCCTGCTTCCCCTCCCCTCTGGACAGGTTTATTCCCAGTGCATACGGTGACCCCATCACCTCTCGGGGTCCCCTCCACCAAACAGGGCTGTGCCTCCTCTGCCCTCCACAGGGCATCTCCTGAGGGCTCCTTTCATCTCAGCTCTTCAGCTCTGGCCCTCTCCAGGGTCCCTCCTTGGAGCAGCAGGAAGGATTTTTGTCAGAAAGAACAGGCGGGGTGAGGATGGGGGTCCTGAAACAGGTCAGATCCAGGACTGTGGGGTGAGAGGGGGCTGATTTATTGTCCTTGTTACCCCTTGATATTGGGTTTACTTCGTTATCTTTCACTGGCAAGGCTGGATATTTCAGTCAGAGCAGTGAGATTTCCTTTGTGATTGATGATTATGATCGCTATTATTATTATTATTATTAATAGTAGTATTTTGTATGTGGTTGTAATTATTAGTGTGATTAAGATTTTGATGGTTACATATTTTATTATAAATTATTTTCATCGTGATTATGAGTGGTGATCATTGATGATGATGCTACCAGGTTATTATTATTATTATTATTATTATTATTATTATTATTATTATTATTATTATTATTATCATCATCATCATCATNGTGAATTTTAGCTCCTGGGTGAGTTTTTTGGGCATCCAGAGGGTGGGACGCCAGGCTGGAGATTGCTGAGTGACCCCTGCAGCCCCAGCCCTGTCCCTGCTGTGCAGCCAGGCCTGCAGACAGCTCCCAGTAATGTTTAACTCCAGCCTGTGTCACTGCATTCAGAGCCTGCTTCCCCTCCCCTCTGGACAGGTTTATTCCCAGTGCATACGGTGACCCCATCACCTCTCGGGGTCCCCTCCACCAAACAGGGCTGTGCCTCCTCTGCCCTCCACAGGGCATCTCCTGAGGGCTCCTTTCATCTCAGCTCTTCAGCTCTGGCCCTCTCCAGGGTCCCTCCTTGGAGCAGCAGGAAGGATTTTTGTCAGAAAGAACAGGCGGGGTGAGGATGGGGGTCCTGAAACAGGTCAGATCCAGGACTGTGGGGTGAGAGGGGGCTGATTTATTGTCCTTGTTACCCCTTGATATTGGGTTTACTTCGTTATCTTTCACTGGCAAGGCTGGATATTTCAGTCAGAGCAGTGAGATTTCCTTTGTGATTGATGATTATGATCGCTATTATTATTATTATTATTAATAGTAGTATTTTGTATGTGGTTGTAATTATTAGTGTGATTAAGATTTTGATGGTTACATATTTTATTATAAATTATTTTCATCGTGATTATGAGTGGTGATCATTGATGATGATGCTACCAGGTTATTATTATTATTATTATTATTATTATTATTATTATTATTATTATTATTATTATTATCATCATCATCATCATCATCATCATCATCATCATCATCATCATCATCATCATCATCTGCAGTCCCTGTGCTGTGGGCACTGTCCCACAGGCTCCTCCAGGAGTGGAGAAACCTTTGACACAAGGGCACATGGAAGGCAAAAAAAATCCACATCAGCTCAGGCTGGCTGTGTTCACCTCACTCCAAAATTTCTTGAGGAGAAACCCATCCTACTCCCCCTGATTTTAGAACCTTCAGCACATTTTCCCCCTGGACACAGGGACAAATTCCCAGTGCTGATCCTCTTCTCCAGCCTGGTGGTCAGCACCTCTCCCCCTCATCCTGTGCAACCTCTGCTGCTTAACAACAACAAAAATCACTTTGATGGAAAAGAATCGGGCGAGGCCAGGTGGGAAGGGAACCTGCACTTCAAAGGTCCCTCATCCCTGCCCTGGAAGGCTGGAAGTACTTCCCAAGTGTCCTCTGGGGAGGAACAAACACTCCAGGTGTTTGCAGACCGTCCTCCTCTTGCCTCCTTCCTTCTGGGATGATGATAAAAGCCGAGGCTGCTGCTCCTGGAGTGGAGGTGAAGTGCGTTGACCTCGCCGAGTCACTCGGGTCTCAGGCTGCTGAGGGCGGTCCTGTGTCTGCTCTGCCAGCCCTGGGTGGCTCAGGTGGCTCCTCTTTCCCCTCTTGGGTGTTGTTTCCTGGTGTTGGGTGGCCGGGCTGTGTGTTTGAGGAGGTAGGAGAATGGTTACCTCCTGCTCAGGGAGGATGGGGATGGATCAAGGGGAGCTGTAGAGGACGTGTTCCCAGGGTGTTGGGGGGGGTGTTTCCTCCTCTCAGCTCCCTGGGGGAAGGGACAAATGCTCTGGAAGTGACAGATCAAGGGAGCAGAGATGGATGCTGAGGTTGGATTATGTGGGGAATCAAACTCCTGCCAAATTAAGGTGAATCACAGAATATCCTGAGCTGGAAGGGATCCACGAGGATCATCCAGTCCAACCCCTGGCCCTGCACAGACCCCCCAACAATCCCACCCTGGGAGCGCTGTCCAAGCACTCCTGGAGCTCTGGCAGCCTTGGGAATGTGCCCAGCACCCTCTGGGGGAAGAACCTTTCCCTAAATCCAACNAAGGATGGATGGCTGGATCAGATATTTCCTGTACCTTGGAGTTGTCATCAGCAGAAAATGAGCTGGGATTTGAATTGAAGCTGAATTCCATGGGTTAGAACCCCTGGGAAAAGGAGAGGTGACCCCACAAAGAGGTAGCTGGTCAGACTGGAGAAGTTCCTGTGCTTTTCATCTGCTGCCCCATCCCTGGAAGTGTCCAAGGCCAGGCTGGAGTACCCTGGGATAGTGGAAGGTGTCCCTGTCCATGGCAGGGAGTTGGAACTGGATGCTCTACAATGATTCTCCCAACCCAAACGGTTCTGTGATTTTGTACCAGGCCTGAAAGTGCCTTTCAGGTCCTCCTCAGGCTGGTTTTTCCTGGATTCCCAGTAAAAAAAACATCAGCCTGGTAGCAAAGGCTTGGAATCAAAGCAATCAGAGCTCTGGTGTCTTCCAGAGGATGAGATCTGGAAGGCTGGAGAGTGTTGGGAGTGGATGGAGAGAAGCTGAGCTGAAACAGAGGGAAAAAGGGGCAGGTGTGAACTGTGTTTATTTTAAATAGGTTAATTTTTTGTGCTTTTGCTCCTTTTGGGGAGGTTTTTTTGGTTTACTTTTCATTTCTCTCGTGTCAGCTTTGTCTTTGCCCCTTCGAGTAAAACACTCCTCGTTGTGATTCTCCGTTTGCCTCGGTGAATTTTAGCTCCTGGGTGAGTTTTTTGGGCATCCAGAGGGTGGGACGCCAGGCTGGAGATTGCTGAGTGACCCCTGCAGCCCCAGCCCTGTCCCTGCTGTGCAGCCAGGCCTGCAGACAGCTCCCAGTAATGTTTAACTCCAGCCTGTGTCACTGCATTCAGAGCCTGCTTCCCCTCCCCTCTGGACAGGTTTATTCCCAGTGCATACGGTGACCCCATCACCTCTCGGGGTCCCCTCCACCAAACAGGGCTGTGCCTCCTCTGCCCTCCACAGGGCATCTCCTGAGGGCTCCTTTCATCTCAGCTCTTCAGCTCTGGCCCTCTCCAGGGTCCCTCCTTGGAGCAGCAGGAAGGATTTTTGTCAGAAAGAACAGGCGGGGTGAGGATGGGGGTCCTGAAACAGGTCAGATCCAGGACTGTGGGGTGAGAGGGGGCTGATTTATTGTCCTTGTTACCCCTTGATATTGGGTTTACTTCGTTATCTTTCACTGGCAAGGCTGGATATTTCAGTCAGAGCAGTGAGATTTCCTTTGTGATTGATGATTATGATCNCCCTGGGTCCTGTCACTGTCACAGCCCCTCCACTCGGGGGGAAAGCACACATTTGTCACTGTCACATGGAGACAGATGTTTAGGTCAGGATGAAAAATGAAGTTTGATATTTACTGAAAACATTAAGGGAGAAAAATTGACCCAGAGGCTCTTCCTTGGCACTGACAAACTCTGATTTCTCATATGGCTGAGTCCAGGTGACCAGGGACACAGCAGATGTGGGGCTGGGGGACATGGCTCGGGTGGGTGGGTGAACNTTATTATTATTAATAGTAGTATTTTGTATGTGGTTGTAATTATTAGTGTGATTAAGATTTTGATGGTTACATATTTTATTATAAATTATTTTCATCGTGATTATGAGTGGTGATCATTGATNCAACTTTAATGATTCTGTGATTCCAAGCTCTTCCAGGAGCTGAAAAGGTGCTGTATTCCCTGTGTGAGACTCCTCCAAAATGACACCAGTGAGTAGAACTGGGCCCCCTGGCTGCTCCACAGCATCTCTGATGGACCCACTCAGACAGCACAGGGTGCAGGGTGAGATGTGCAACCCTGGGACTGAGGAGTGAGAGGAGACACTCCTGAGGCCCTGGAGTCCTGAGTGCTGATGGCCCTCAGTCCAACTCACTGCTGAAAGGGTTTGGAGTGAGTTTTGCCTGTCAGCTCCCAGCTGTTTGTATGAAATTCCATGTCCTGCCCATGGACAGATGATTTGTAGGGTGCCTTCCAACCCAACCCATTCTTTGATTCTGTCACATCCCATAACCAGCTCATTTAGCTGCTGGCAAATCGAGTGGGGTGGAAATCCCAGTTTCACCTGGGTCTCTGTGTGTTTCTGCTCTCCACACCTTTCTGCCTGTGCTTGCCACGTGTGCACAGACAGACACACATGGGTTTTGAGTGGTTCTGCTCACGTTGTGACCACCAGAGCCTCCCAGCCTGGCATTTTCCCTCTCCCTCCTTGTCCCAGGGTGAAATCCTTCCCCTGCTCGGGCTGGGAAGTCACATGAACCACGGGCCAGGGGCATTATCTGCCTGCCTTTCCTTGCTGAACAACGTGAGTAGATGATTAACCATTAAAGCAACAGACTTTGCTGACCCATTAACCAGAGAGGAAGGCCTCTGCTCGCCTGAACAATGGGTCCATACAGAAACCAGCCCGGCCTGTCCATCCTGGAAGTGCCTCTCCGACAGAGCCGGGCGGATTTTGCCGTGGAATGACTCGGTTTGGGCTCTCCTGCAGCCAGCCCCGTGCCAGGGTCGGTGCTCCCCACCTTTCCACCGGCCCTGTGCTGGCCTTGGAAGCTGATTTTGCCCAAATCCACGCTTTGGATCAAACCTCAGGAGGCTGAGGAGCTGCCACTGGTTTTCCAGCCTCCCTTTTTCACCCTGCAGGGATGTGGGGATTCAGGAGCTCCTAAACCGGCCAGGTTCCCTCACCTGGAGGCATTGGCCAAACACATGAGACAGAATTAATCATTTCTCTCTATCTCATCACTGCTAATTAAGTCTTTTTTGGGATTATGGTGCTCCATCCCATCTTGGCTGTGCCTGTCAGGTTCATCCCCAATCAAACCATCACAGAATCACTGAAAGCCTTGGATTGGAAGGGACCTTAAAGATCCTCCAGTTCCATCACTCCTGTGTTTTAAAATCCACCCAGTTCCACCTGGATGTGTGCTTTAGAGTCCAAATTTTTGTGTTTTAAAGGCTATCCAATCTGTTTTAAAGACCATCTAATTCCATCATTTTGGGGTTTAAAAGACCATCCAGTTCCATGACTTTTATTTTGGGTCTATTCATTCTCAGCTGTACCATAATTATTCCCTGTCATTCTCCTTGCTGGGTGCCACTGGAAAATCAGGGAAAAGGATTTCCCAATTTTCTGATTTCAAAAGAGGAGGAAAACTGGTGTGGGATAATACAAAGGAGGGAACTCTTCTTTGAGGACATCAAAATCAGGATGTGACACAAAGACTGGATACAGTGATGGGAAGATTCCCTCTTTTTTAGATTCCCTCTTTTTTTATTTCCTCTTTTTTTTTTGATTCCCTCTTTTTTAGATTCCCTCCTTTTTAGATTCCCTCTTTTTTAGATTCCTCTTTTCTAGAATCCCTCGTTTTTACATTCCTTTTTTTTTTTTTAGATTCCTTCTTTTCTAGATTCTTTCTTTTTTAGATTCCCTCTTTTTCTCGATTCCCTCTTTTTTAGATTCCCTCTTTTTTGCCCCTCCCAAGGTTACCAGGGGAATGTTCTGCAGTGTGGACACTTGGTACATGGAATATTCCTTGGTGCACCTCAGACTTCCCAGGAATATTGAAACAGGAAATCCCCCAAAAGCAGAGATCCTTGGAGATGCATTTGACTCAGATTTCCAAAGTTCTTTAGTGCAGAAAGTATGAAAAGACAACACAAAAATCTTTTGGGGCTGGGAAGAAGAGTGAAAAAAGGGTGAAAATCCTGAATTTGTGGCACTTGGAGATCCAGTTTTGGGGTGATTATGTTGGTGTTGAGTTCATGGTTGGATGATCTCGAAGTTCTCTTCCAACCTTGATGACTCTGTGATTCCCTGAATGGACACTTGGAAAAAATCATTGATTTGAAACAAATAAGGACGAACTTCCCTCCATATTGAGCTTCATCTCTGCTTCCCCACACAAATTCCTCGAAAAATCCCTTGGCAGATTAACCAAATATGGGATAGAAGTGGGATTTGGGGCCAGCTGGTTCCTCTAGGATGAGTGTCCTGCCCTGGAGTGTGCAGATCCATCCCAGCTGGTGGTTCCTGCTTCCCAGTGCTCTGCTTCCCAGCCACCCACAGCTCCCACAGGGCCATGTCCCACCCCAAACACCCAGCAGACAGCACAGCCTTGGGCTCTGGGCACATCCAGCCCAGGATGTGGGATGCTCCCAGGGCTTCAGGTTGTGTCCCAAACTGGGTTTGGTGTGGAGCTAAGGCAGAAGACAACGGGTGGCAGAGAAAGCAGAAGGCCACAGTGACGTTCAGAATTTCCCCAGCTGAGAGTTACCTGTTGAGAGCTGGAGTTTTTGTTCTGCTGCTCAGCTGGAAACGAGTGGGGAAGGGTTTCAGGGATGCAGCAGGCTGGGCTGAGGCTTGCAAGAGCTTGGGTAGCACCTGGAACTTGTAAAATGATTATTTCAGTATTTTGGCTGTGCAGGGAGGCAAAGCCACTGAGGAAGCAGAGATTGGCAGCAGCAGGAAAAATCCTCTAGACTCAGAAACTCCAGAATCCCAGAATGGTTTGGGTGGGAAGGGACATTAAAGATCATCCAGTTCCACCCAGGGACACTTTCCACTGTCCCAGGGTGCTCCAAGCCCATCCAGCCTGGCCTTGGACACTGCCAGGGATCCAGGAGCAGCCACAACTTCTCTGGGAACCTGAGCCAGGGCCTCAGAACCCTCCCAGGGAGGAACTTCCCAATATCCCAACTAAACCTCCTTTTTGCCCAGTCTGGATCCATTCCCCCTTGTCCTGTCACTTGAGACCTTTGTTAAAAGGATTTTTGACCTTGAATTTTCTTCCAAAAGGCTCCTTTTACTCACAGGAGTGAGGAGCACTCATAGAACCTCCTTCAACTGGGCCAAGACCTGGCAGTGCTCTCAAACCAAGCCAGGCTGGGCACCAGGCACATGACAACCTTCAAGACAAAGACATTTCACTTCCAGCAGGAAATCATAAGCCAGATTTCAAAGAAAGCAAAGCACTGTGAAATAAAACACTTTTATTAGCACAAAACATCCCAAAAAAGCGAAATAACACCACGGGCACCACTTGTTCTCTAAAAATAAAAGCAAAGAGAAGGAGATTTCAGCAGGGCTGGAAAATCCTGGACACATTTTTGATGGGTGGGCTCTGATGTTGTGGCTGTAAAAATATTTCTGCTCGATTTTGCAGCTGAAGGGTTGCCAGATCTTCAGGAAAAGGTTGGATCCCTTTTCCTTCAGCATTCCATGAGATGGGATCACTCATCCCAAAGGGCTTGGAGAGACAGTGAATTTGGGGAATAACTCCCCTGAATGTCCTAGAAATGCCCCAACCTTTTGAGCCACAGAAACTGTCAACAACTTAGGAGAAATTGCTTAAAAAAACCCAAATAACTTGATTTTTCTCCAGAATTTCAGACAGGGAATGGCAGGACAGAGGAGCAGCACTTTTCCCATTTTTATTGGGATAATGTGGCTGCTCACAGGATGGAGGAGCACAGAGAACACGTCCCTGGGGACTCTGCTGCCATCCAAATTGCTTAAAAACCCCCCAAAAACTTGATTTTTCTCCAGAATTTCAGACAGGGAATGGCAGGACAGAGGAGCAGCACTTTTCCCATTTTTATTGGGATAATGTGGCTGCTCACAGGATGGAGGAGCACAGAGAACACGTCCCTGGGGACTCTGCTGCCATCCAAGAGCTGGCTTGGGTCTCCCAAGGGACAGCCTGAACCCAAAACCAGGCTGGGAAAAGGTGGCAGAAGGAAGTCCAGGTAGGTTGGAATTATCAAAGGAGTTTGGTTGATTTTTGTTGGGTTTTTTGGGGTTTTTTTGAGGCTTTCCAGCCAAAAATGAAACCACAGAACAAATGTGCTTTTGGCTCATGACATCCAGTGGGGCTCAGTTTTGTTCCCTCCTGAGGCCATTTCACTCCACCCTTTTCAGCTTTTCCTTTGCACACAGGGAATATTTTAGTTTTTTTTAAAGCCAGCAGGTAATTTTTAAGACAAAAAGGTCATATTTTGAAATATCCAAGGAAATCTGTTGCTGTTTTGGACCTGCCTTGAGAATACTTTAATTTTTTTCCCCCAGAGAAATTTTCTCCCACCTTTTGTGGCACCCATGGAATTTCAAAGTGGACTTTTTTGGAGATCTTCTCTTCCCCATCAGTTTCCATTCCTAGAAAATTCACTATTAAAAAAAACCCTAAACAATATAAAACCAAAAACTTGACAAACGAACAAAACCAAACAAACAAAAAACTGCAAAACCAAACAAACAAAAACTAAACAAACAAACAAACCCACAAAAAGACCCAAAAAAAAAAAAAAAAAAAAAAAAAAACCCAAAAAACCCAAACCAAACCAAACAAAAAAAAAAAAAAAAAAAAAAGAGAAAAAACACTGCCCAAACCTGCTCCTCATCCACTATTTTTATGATTTTTTGTTCTTTTCTGTGTTAAAAACTGATCAAACATCTCATGTCTCTTCCCAGTGGAGCTGATGGAGGGAGGATTTTTAATTGGAATTATTTTATCAGAGCAGTAACCAACTGGAAGAACTTCCAGGATAAACAAACCATGGTGGAATGCAGCACCTACAGACAATGGAGATGTTAATTTAATGGAGAAATTAATTTAAAGAGGTTTCTGTTACCTCTCTCCAAGGTCACAGCAGTGGCCACAGCCAGGGGCAGCTGAACTCCAAAAAAAACCCAGAAAACCAAAGCCTGCTCCCCAAATTTTACTCTTTTTTCCCTTTTTTCTCACGTTATCTCACCTCTCCCCTCTCGGGGGCCCTGCATGCCCTGCTCTCCAGGGGTTTGATGTGTGCTCGAGGTCAAAGAGCCTTGGCTGGGGCATCTCCCTGGCTGCTGCCATCAGCCCCTGACAGACAGGGTGGGTGACCTGACAGACAGATGGACAGGTCACCCGGGGCAAACAAGAGCTGCTGGAGGAGCTGGGCTGGCCAGGCCCCCACAGGACCCTCCCAGCAACCCCTGACCCTCCCTCTGCTCCCCCAATTCCCACCCCCACAACCCCAATCTCTCAATTCCTCCCCTCCAGTCGCTCTCCCGTCACCCCCAGGAGGTCCCCAGAAAGCCCAGGGGTGTCAGAGCCCAGGAGTATTTCAGGGCTGGTAATTAATGGGATTAATCAGCTCAGAGGAGGTGCTGGGCTCACACAGGGGCTGCTCCCTCGCTGTGCACAAATCCAGGCTGGGGTTGTGCAGAGAGGCTCCAAAGGCAAGGAGTGAAGGGGAGATGGAAGCTGCTGTTGCACTGCAGGGAAAAACACCTGGAGCAAAGCTTGAGGGAGAGAAGGGATTCACCAGGATTCCTGCACAAACCTGATTCCTTAACCTGATTTTCACAAGGAAATGAAGATTTTCAAGTTGTCCTCACAATCCCTCAATAATCCCTCAATCCCTCAATAATGGCTGGTCCATCCACGAGCTTCACAGCACAGGCAGAAGGTGGGAAGAGGCCCTGATTCCTTGGCACCGCTCCTTCCCAACTGAAAATTCCCTCCTGAGCTCTGCCTCACAAAATTCCTTCCTTCCTAACACATCTGGCTCTTCATGAAGACAAACAGGACCTGATTTTGTGCTGGGATTAATTGTATTTGAAATCACTCTGGTCCAGACTATAAAGTCCATGATTCTCCATGAAATTACCAGTGGAAATGTGATTTCCAGGTGAAGAATTCCTGCCTGGGTTTGCTCACAGGGGCTGTTTTGATGGTATGGATGCAGTGAGGAAAAAGCTCCATGAGACTCAGGACAGATGTGCATNCCATGGCAGGGGTGGAACTGGATGAGCTTTAAGTTCCCTCCCACCCTTTTTATGCCTCCCTGAGGATCTGTGCAGCCACCTCGAGCTCCCTTCATGCAAAAAGGTGAAGAATTGGTGCTTCCTCCTGTTTAACTTGGAAGCAGCAGCTTCATAAATTAGAGGGAAAGAGGGGGGTGCTCCTCAAAATCACCCCTTTCTCTCCTTGTATGAGATGCTTTTAAATTCTTTCATTGTCCTGTAATCAGGGGCTCTCTGAGGAGAGGGAAATTTAGGGAAACCTCTCCCCTGGTGAGATCTGGGGGCCTCTGCTGCATTCTCACCACCTCGGTGCCCTGGCTGATCCTTCTCCCACAAGATTGGCCCACTTGGGGTGGGTTTGCAGAGGGGAAATTGAACATCTGGAGCCAAATAACCACAGCTTGGAGTCCATGGATCCCAGGTGGATCCCAGGTGGATCCCAGACGGATCCCAGGTGGATCCCAGGTGGCAAAAGGTGGCTGCACA
>VZRX01009035.1:26872-54294 GCA_013398075.1 Notiomystis cincta | reverse complement strand
TTTCTCTAAAAAACGTCAACAGAATACAACCAGGAGATAAAACCCACTACCAGACCATGAGAACAGCCCACTTTCTAGCAATCAGGAGGTAGAGCTCCTACAGCAGACATGTCTAGGACTGTTTCTCTGTCATTACACTGGAATGATAAATCTGGGTTTCAAGATTGTTTAAAGGCTTGTTCTTTATTACTGATGGTGTTAAATTCATTACAGTAATTATGAACTATTGGTAATTTGCGTGTTCTTTAATTGAAAGCAAACTTTTCATTAAAAGTTGATTTTANATGAGCCAAAAACAGTCCAAAAAGGAATAGGAGCCACTGAGGCAGATCTGAGTCCCTCTCCAGCCAAAAGCTGAAAGGTTGAGAGCAAACCCCCCCTCCTCTCCTAGAAGCAGAGGAAAAAAAGTCTCTAGCCGGTAAAAATCTGTAAACATTCTGGCTGTAAGGTCAAGTGAGCCGCTGTGAAGAGTCCTCCCGGCTGCAGTTTAAAGGTACAAAAAAGCCTCCAGGAGGCGATGGGGAATACAGGATTGTCACAGAATCACCCCAAGACATTGGTGAAGGCATTAGCTTCTGAAATTCAAAACTGGAGTTTAACTCCCTCATGTCAGAGGCTGTAGGGATTTAAAAGCCATGTGGATGCGGCACTTGGGGACATGATTTAGTGGTGGCCTTGGCAGTGCAGGGTGTGCAGTTGGACTCAATGATCTTAGAGGGCTTTTCCACACTAAATGATTCCATGAAACATGGTCTAAAGTTGCCATTAAGAGAGAAGATAAACTGTTGTCTTTGCTGAGTGTGGGGACAGGATGAGATGGAACGAATTTAAACTGGAGCAAGTTGAGAATTCAGCCAGACAAGAAAGCCCTGAAAATGGTATTAACAGTCTGTCACTGAGTTTATTTGCTGGAGGAATCTGTGGGTGCTCCAGCAGAGGAATTTCTGAGACAGAACCAAAGCTGATTAATCCTTGAGATGGGAGTAGCCAGATTATTCCTCACGGCTTCTTCCAGCCGTGTCTTCTGTATATTTTGTGTGTGTGTGAGTGTGTTTGTGTATACGTATAAACCTTAGATCGCTGCATTGTTGCAGCCCTGCCATCAGCATAAAAAAAATTATCCCAGGGTGTCATCTCCAATAAATATTGTCAATAAAAACTTGACCTAGGTTAATGGAAATATATCCACTGGCTTGGGTATTTTCCTTTTAAATGAAATCCCAAAGAAAGCACGACATGCTGTTCACAGAACCACGGTTCAGGAGGGGACTCAGGAGTAGTAACTGTCAGTATTCATTAAAAAAAATTAAAATTTGCTGTCTCTTCAGTTCATGTTAAGTATAGATCCTAAAGTTTTTTCCAATTGTTTGTTCCAGGTCCTGTTGGAGACGTTCCATGTGCTAGCCATGTAGGTCCAAAATCCAACTATTTGTGTGCAGGCTTGATATCAGAAATTCCTTACTCATTTTGAGTGGGAAACACATACTTCATGCTATGTAGCATTGGGTTGGAAAATGATCAGCAACTGCTGTCTCCTCCTCCTACTCTCTTGGAAAGGGCATGGAGCTTCCTGATGGACAGGGGAAGGAGTTCACCATTGGAAATGAATGGTACTGATGCCCAACAGTATTTTGCTTGTATAATTACTATGCTGAGGTTACAGAGGAGGTGAGTAGATGGTCCTATCCTTGTCCTTGCTCTCCTAGCCTCACAAAGCTAGATTTTCCCTGGAGTTTTGTTAGGGAATCAGCTTGCACTAGTGAGCCTTCCTCTCATTTTAACAGTAGGAAAAAGCAGGGGACGAAGAGAGAAATAATGTGTTGCAATTTCTTTCTACTCAGGGCTAAAATCCACATGTATCCACAAAACCACTTACAACAGTGTTGTGGAATGTGATGTTGACTTCCATAAGGATCTCTGTGGGAAAAACATCCTTTCTGGAGGAACACTGTGTATCCTGGGATTTGGGATCATATGCAGAAGGAGAAGACAGCTTTGCCTCCAAGTACAATGAAGACTAAGGTAATTTTTAACAACTTTACTGCTGCTGGTTCCATCCTAAGGTGATTTTTTCTTATTGACATGGTCTCTTAATAGTAGAAGCTGCAAAATCTGTCAAAAAAGGATTTTTAAAAGTTCTGCTCTAGCTACCTAGAGGTGAGAGAGGCTGATCTTACCTTCATTTCCACTTTTGAGCAGCAGTCAGTTCAAATCCCCAGTATCCATGTCTTCTCAAGTAAATGGAAATCATAAGTTCCTCAGCCTCTGAGTAAATTTTACTCTATTATTCTTGTTTCACTTTGTATGACTGCTCAGGTTGATAGTGAATCACCTTACATGTGGAATAGCACTATTAACTGGCCTTATCACCTCCCTGAGCAACATAAGTTACATGTTGTCACGGTTTGGACAGGTGTTTACCAAGAAAGGTGGGAGCCTCCCTTAGAATGAGAAAGGTGAACCCCCCTTCCCTCCGAATTAGTAATATTTTGAAATCAAGGGGCTCTCAGGCAAAAGATAGGGAATGGGAATAACAGATATTTACTAAGTATTTGATGAGGTAAACAGGCAACAGCTATAACAGTGGCAACAAAACCAGAACCAGAGAACCCACTGGCAGCCGCTCTCAGCTGTCAGGCACCTTCCCTCTTGGTGCAGTGATGGTCCTGGCCGGCAGGGGCGCTGTGGCTCTGCTGGGCAAGGCAGGTGCGATGGTTCCCCCGCGGNGGAGAAAGGCGGGCTCAGGATCTCGGGGTCCCTGGTGGAAAGAGTTCCCCTCTCAGCGAGATATTAACGGGGCACCAACCTCTGCAGCCGCGGTGATGAGCGAGCTCCTCTCCCCCGGCCACAGCCACGCGTCCTCCTCAGAAAGCCGAGAGCAGCAGCAGTGCGAGGGCGGGGCTCCGGAAGGCTGAGCCGGCGAGCGGGACCGGGCTGTGTCCCAGCCCCCACCAGCTCCACCCCTCGCGGTGTCTCTGTCCCTCTCTGAGAAACCCCCAGACAGGGAGGTGCCTCACCCACATGGCCGCCGGTCAGTGACATCCATTTTGTATTGTTTCTCCTTAAGTACGGATCATTAGTGTTTCTAAGGAGGAAAAAAATTCTCTAAAAAAATGTCGACACATGTCAGTCTTGACCTCTTGTAGGTGTGATGGTCAAGAGCACCAACATTGGTCCTTCAGTCTCTGCAACCAAGTTAGATTTGCAGTACCCTGAAGGATCAAACAAAATTCCATTCAATTTACTAAGAATTTACTTGCCCTTGTTTCAGTATTAATGGTGAAGGATGTTCTTTAGGATTTCAATTTTTAATTTTTCTTTAATACAAACTATTTTTTTACTTCTACAGTTGCTTCTTTTTAATTTAGCAATAAGCTTCCATTAACTCTCAGAATTGCTTTTCTGAGAAGATGTTAAATAATGTGTCACTTCAAAGCAACCCCTATATTCCTATATTCCCTTTAACAAAGAAAAAATGTTATCATCATTTAAATGTTATTCCTTCTAAATGGAAGAAAAATCTATCCAATACAAGAAGAAGCAGCCATTCCCTCTCAGACATTGTTTTCCAAGGGAAAAGACCATCTTAGGAGTAAATTGTAGGAGAAGAAATTCATCCATATTAAGATTACCTTACACATAAACCAGCCTAGCTGCAATGGCTTCTGTGGATGCAGTTTATTAAATCCACTGAGTATTTGACACTCAGATTTGACATGGGAGTCTTGGAAGTTATTGCTGAGCCTTCAGCCTCCTCTGACTCTGCAATTTAATTCTGCATTTCCCATCAGGGATATTTTCCTGATAAGTGATACGAGATCTGAGGGAGACACTTGTCATCAGCTATGTCACAGATCTCGATGTTCACTCACAAAATACAAAGAGCAATTTGAAGGCTTCTTTTGGGGGTGGTTCCCTCCATTTTTGCTTCCAAGTTAGATATTCCATCTGTAGTGAAATTTTCTTGGAGTTAGTGAACTCTTTATTAGGGCTTTGCTGACATTCTAAGAATCTCTAAACAGAAGAAAATGTGTTTTACAAAAATCTGTGTTTTAGAGGCACAAAATGGAAATGGCAAATCCCCAAACTAATCATTAACCATTCATTAAAATGGTTGTTGGTCATGTTAATTGTGGGCTTCAAAAAAGAAATGACATCTGCTTTACCTCATGTGTACAGAATAAGGAAGGAAGAGATTAAAATATATGGTGGTGAAAACAAATCACCTTATTGGAAAACTTCTTGAGGTCACTGAGGACACCATGCTTGGGATGAACTGACTCCTTTTTCTATGTGGTAAACTTTTAATGAAACAGGAAACAGACCTGGTGATCTTTTGCTGCAGAGGTTAATAATAGATGATTGTGATGAGCATTTCATGTAAAAAGCAAAGCCTGAAGATCTCGTTACCTGGGCCTCCCAACTGTGCATTCCCATCCAACAAGAGGAGTGGGAAATACACTTGACACAATTAGAAAGTTATAGTGGGCAGCATTCACATTTCTGATTCCACTCCCAGTGCACTTCCCTTCTTATTAGAGATAGAAAAGGCCCCTGAGGTCATCCAGGCTGTCTTCCCACACACTGCTGGCTGAGACACGTGGCTGACTGCAGTGAATGGCAAGGTGAGAGCAAGATTTGTGTCCCAGGTAATTGATTAGCAGTTGCTGTAATTCTAAATTGCTGAAATTCTGATTGGCTTGCATAAGTTTTAGATAAAGCTCCTGATTTCTCTGCAAATCTACAGCCAGAAACTCTGGGGAGAGGTGCTGAGCCTTGTCTAGAGCGGGACAATGTGGCTGAGTCTCCATCACTCTGACCAGCGTGCAAAGCACAGAGCAGTGGAAACCACACAAATTTCACATCCCTCTGTGCTGGTTTAACAGGACATTCCAGAAAATAACAATCCTGACACAAAGAAGACCCAAATTGTAACGTGGTGGCAATAAGCAACGAAGGTTGCAAGCTTTGAGGTGAATGACATTTTCAAAGGCAGAAGCCAAGCCCAGCGAGGTGAGAAGCTGCTGTGCAGGAGAATGAGATTAAAAGGGTAAAATATCTCCTGTTTAAGGCTGGCCTCAGGCAAGAACGAGTTTGTCAGTGTAATATGTTGTTGAATTTTAATATGGAAATGTCTCCTGGCATGTATTTCAAACACACTACAAATAGTGATATTGATCTAACCTTCAATTAATGGGAGAGGTCTTCTGTGAAAATTGGATCTGGGTTTGAATGGCAAATAACTTTAATATTCTGAGGACAGTGGATCATTTACATAGCTCAGTAAGAGACTATAAATCACCAGGATTAGGGCTCTTTTTTTATTATCATCATTTTAATGCAGGCTTGCTTCCCCTGGAGCAAGGGACTAGGAGTGTGTTATCATTAAAAAATCATGGAGATGGTGTCAGTGGGTACAGACAACAAATAATCTACTTGTGATAAAAGGAGTTATTTGAAATCCATTCATTCCTGCTCTCTGGTGCCTTGTTTTTCAGGTATCTGCTGTCTTTTGGGATAGAATGAACACTCTCCCTTTAGCTTTTAGACAGTCCGTTTCTACTTTTGGTCCTCACAGAGCATCCATCCTAAAGGCCATTTTTTAGAGCAGTCTGAGACACAACTAAAGCTGATTATTCCTTGAGATGGGACTAGCCAGATTATTCCTCATACTTCTTCCAGCTGTGTCTTCTCTATATATTTTATGTGTGTGTGTTTGTGTATATGTATAAACCTTAGATTGCTGCATTGTTGCAGCCCTGCAAAAAAAAAAAAAAAGAAAACAAAATTGCTGTTGGCAAATAACCCTTCTCAGCCAAGAACACATGGTTTCAGTGAAGCTGATGTTGACATTGAGCAGTTTTCTAGTGAGCTGTTCATGATCAGGCTGTGAATTTAGCAGGTTTACTCTTAATTGATTTTCTCTCTGACCCTGAGAAAATGATGTTCTTAAAGGACTTGGAAGCCTCTAATTAAACCAGAGAAGAATTTCAACCAGTCCTGGCTTCCACTGGTCTGTGAAATGTCCAAATGAGAGATGAATTGAATGTGTGCAATTCCCTGTCCAGCTGCCTGCTACTGGAGATTGTCAGGCCTTCCTTCTGGAAGCTCCTTCACTCTGGCTGTCCTGTAAAGAGCATTTTGCTGTGAAGGTTGCTCCCTAAATCAGCTCCTTGGCTCTTCTCCAGAGCTGGTGAATTAACATGATGTGACCCAGGAATGCAAAGGGATTTCTTTCTTTATAGGGGCTGGGATGCTCAGGAGAAGACAAAGATGGGTTTCCTAGACAACAGCTGATGTCACTGGCAACTGGGAGAAAGTAGAGAGGCTGAAAGGGGAATTTGTGAAGAGCAGGGATCAATTTAGGAAAAAAATCTGAATAGAAAAATTATAGATTTTTTACAAAATATGAAACTCAGCAGAGAGACCTGCTTCTGTGGTCTGGGAAACAGCTCTTGGAGTATCAGAAATAAAAACCCCTCACAAAGAAATGCAGTTTAAAACACAAGTACATCACCTCCTGAAGTATCTGTGTGCTGCAGCCTCGAAGTCACAATCTTCATTGAACTTTTTTCCCCAGAATAAAAACAATCCAGAATGATAATAAACCCAGGTGGCACCATGGACATGATTTCATTTGGATGAAGTTTTACTTCAAATACCATGCTGGATAAATAAACCATTCTCCTCTGCTCTGGATGTGCTCACAGTAGGAAGGATGCTGCAGACTCTGGTTAATATTTAAGTGGCATTCCTGACAGCAGAGTTCTGTGCATCAGCTTGACAAACCAGCTTCTGTCTAGCCCTGTGGTTCATGTCTGAAAAACAGGTTAGAAACTTGGATGCATCATTCATCTGCATCAGCAGCTAGAGGAGGATTAAATTTCCCTCATCTGACCATTTTTAAATTATTTAAAAGATTATTTTTCTGTGCTTAAAATGATAGCCCTTTGGGCTAACCATTGCTTTAAGGAACTATTTTAACATCCTAAAGGTTTTGAGGTTGCAGTTTCCCAGACTTCCAAGTTGATCTGCTGGCTTGCTGCCATCAGCAAGGCAGGGGCTTTTCATCCCCCTTCAGCAGTTTTCCTGCCATTCCTTTTGCCTTCTCTGGCCAAACAAAAGGCCTGCTTTTGTTCCTTGTGGACTAATTAGCTTCCAGATGAGTTAGTGAGTGGAATTGTCTCATGGGTGGTCCCTGGCAACCATCAAGGCTGATGCCAAGCAAAGCAGGAGACCAAGGAGGGGAGTTGGCTGCCTCTTCCATTGGCAGGATTTTATTGCATTGTCCTCCTGTTTCATGGAACTTCAGCATCAGGGGAGGGGATTTGGTGTGTGCTGAGAAACAGGAGTTCTCATCTGTGGCCAAAATTCACTGTAATTTCTTTCTGTAGTCTTGGACCAGGACTCACATCATTCACCTGAGGATTTTATAACCTTTTACAATAAATTCTCATGAATTAACTAATAGGAAAAAGGAGGAAGGGAACTACACGTCAGTCAGCCTTGCCTCAGTCTTTAGGAAGATTGTAGAACAGTTCTTCATGAAAACTCTTTACTGGTACATGAGGAACATGAACTCCAAAGGTGTCTTCCTGTCTAATTTTCTTCCTCATCTGTGATTGCTCTGTCTCTTTTACAAATGCAAGGTAACTTTGACCAGTGCTGCTTTCAGTTCTGTTGATTAGAAAAAGGGGGAATAGCAGTAAACACCTCTAACTTTATTACTTGCTTTGAATCACATCTTTTTCTCTCTCAAAACTATTTCTTAGGCAAATACCACTCTGAGGCTCACGTTGGGCAAATATGTTGGTAAAGTTTGTTGGAATAAGAGGTTACAGTTCAGACCTCTGGGATGCTGCAGTTTGCAGCTGAGCTGCTTGCTGGATCAATTAATCCTCTCCACTACCTGCCAGTGGATGTCACACTTACACAAAAATGGTGCAATAAATGAGCCAAATTTCTACTTCTTGCACTAAAAAAGTGTTCTTGTATTAAATCTTTATGGTCTCCTCAAAGAAAGCTTTGACTTCAGCAGGAAGGTAGTCTGAGGAAGGGAACAAAGTTCAGCCTAGACTATGTATTCAGTGAGGGTTTATTTTGTGCTTTATGAACCTGGACTGAAGGCTTCCTAACAGAGATTTTACTGGGAGGACTTGTCGTATCTCTGTGAGAAAAGCTTCCTCCCTGTCTTTATGAGCGAGCTGTATTCCTGCAAGGCAATTCTGATATAAATAGAGATAATGGGTATCACAGTAACTGTTTCATTGTGACTTTATTATCAGGGCACTCTTGGCATTTGCTTCCAGTTCTTCTCATTGTGACTTTCTGTGCTCTGTCCCAACAAAACATCAAAGCATTGAGGTGCTGCTGCTCCTGGGCTTCTGTGCCCTGGCAAAAGTGGTGTCAAGGTTATTGTGGGAGTTGTATTTCAATTGGGAAGCATTTCAAAATGAGCAGTGCTTCAAATGGTCTCCCCATAAAAAGTGAAGTGTCCAAAAGTAGCTTCCAAAGACACTTCTGAGTGCTGGAGAGATTATTGCTATTCCCTAAGGCAGAGGAAACTTAAGAGACTTAACCAAAAACTGCAGGAGTTCATTTAAGAAGCCTGGGCTACTGTCAGGAAAACTGAGACATTTGTCTTTATTTATTTTTAAAGTTTCATTGCTGAAATCTCATGGATTAAAAAACAAAACAAAACAAATCACACGAAAATAAACAAAAAACTCCAAGCATAAAAGAATTTGGGCTAAATGGTTTCTATTGACTTTGCTGTCCAAGAGACTCACTTGGAAACTGATTCTCAGAACCTAAAATTAGATTTGCATCAAATTTAAATCCCTGGGATTTGTCTTGGTCTGGAATAAAAAGGGTTGGCAGCAACTTTTCTTTCCTACAGAGGTATCCTGCTAAAGTCTACTCAATTCTACATCATTTATCAATCATAATGGTGTCATGGTTATATTTATTAATTGCTAAGTTTAGTCAGACTAAACATTTTATCTCTCCAAACAAAGAGCTGTTTTATTATATTAAAAATCAATCTCACTTGTTAAACTGCTGCATCAAAATGTAGAAAGTTCTGTGCTGTTTTTGTTTTTCCTCCTACTACAGCTTGGCATTAACACAGAGCTTTTGGTTGTCATTAACTAATACGGATGTTAATTAATGAATCATGCTTGCATAGTTCTCCATTAAAATGCCAGTCTATTAAAATTCATCCTTTCTGTTCCCTAAGGGTATTTGGTATTTCAGCAAGGTCTTCTGTTAATTTTCTCTTTTTCACAGCACATTTAACCTTCTTTTCCTATCATTTAGAGGCATTATTATCTCAGTTACCCTCTCTTGAACCCCCTGTGTTGTCCATTTTTTTTCCTTGCTCTAACCAGAACCGTGTAGTTGCCCCAGATTCTCTTCTGATTAAGTGTAAAAAGTCAGGAAAAAACCTGAATCAGGGTTAACTCTACTAGAAGTCAGATTGTTGAATTCAGGCCTGACTTCTCGTTCATATTAAGATGCAATTGCTTTGATTTTTATTTATTTTTAATAAGATTTATCACTATGTGTGATTAGGCATTTGCTAGTAAATTGTGTCTAGTTTATGTGGAGAGAAAAAACATTAGAAACTTGGAAAGATTAAAAAAAAGATTCCAGAAGTGATTTGGAATCTCAAAGTCATGGTCAGTAATGACAAACTAAAGAAGTCCAACCTGCTCCAAGATAAGGCAACTTGGAAAAAAGCTTCAGTAGAACCTTCAGGGAAAGGATTTGCAGAGAGCTCTGAAATCAGGCAAAATGCAACAAACCCCAGAGTTTGGGAACTGGAGACAGAGTAGTTCAGGGTACATTTAAGACTGGCTGAGCGTAATTAACCATCAAGACAATTGACCTATGGACATAGTGAATTTGTTGAAGTATTTAAATTGAGACTAAGTATTTTTCCTAGATATGTGGTTGTTCAGCCAGGAATCAGGAATTACTGGGTGAGATTCCTTGGCACTGTCTTCTGTATGAAGTCGGGATAATTCGTCACAGACTCTTTCAGCCTTGAAATTTAAGGCTCCAAATGTCATCTGCTCAAAACCTAATTTTATTTTATTTTTTCCTTCTAAGTGTTTGGGGGGAAACACAAACATCTCCTCTCTTGGGATTCTTGCCCACACACATTCCCAACTGTTTTTCTGGGACTAGTGCAGGATGAATATGCCTTGTCATTCAAGACCCTTTACTCTTGTTCTGTAATGTAAAATCTCTTTTAAATTATTCCTATTCTTTGCTATGGTGCTGACTGGAGTTTGATTGTGGTGGTTGCTCCCCTATTCATGTTTCATTTCCAGCTGGTTTTATATACATATAGATATAAATATGTACATAAATAAAAATGTTTCCTGCAGGCCATGTAATTATACTTGCAGATTTTCTCTCTAACCAAATCTTTCCTGTTACTGCTGCTTCCTCAGCGAGGCAGTTCTCAGTGGCTAAATCCATGCTGCAATTTAGGTATCATTTGCTAGGTGTTCCATGCCAATTATTGCCTGCTATTTTTATTATTCAAATCATTCTTGTAGAGCTGTCTAGTTTCTTTCTTCTTTTTTTTTCCCTATCCTTGATCTCTGTAATAAAAGTAAAACAGATTTAATCCTACTGTTCTGTCAATCCCAAGGAATCTGTTCCTGCTGTTCCAGCTGCACAGCTTTGGCTGATTTCTGCCAAGTCAGAAATTGAGTTGTCATTTCTTTGCCTCTCCTCCCACTTGGTTTTGTGTGCAGCCCCTCCTCACTGTCTTCATGTAAACCAAGTGAAGGATAATGAATTTTTATGCCTTGTATGACAGCCTTCTTCCAGTTCTACCTCTTTTTGGTATGGTTTATTTATCCACAAACCTGCTTTTCTCATCTACCTCTTGCTCCTCACCTGGAAGCACATCCTGTGTAGCATTTGGCTTTTACCTTGATTGCCTGAATCCCTTTCTCTCCACTAGCCTCTCTATGAAACAGTGTTTTAGTGCTGCCCATGTAGACAAACAGTGCCCACCCACGGAATAAGTGCTGTGAGCAGTTGGTTGCTGTTCCTTGCACCTCACGTCTGTGCTGAAAGTGTAACATCTCTTCAAGGAAAGGATGTTGTAGCCTCCTGCTAAGGCACTGATGACCCATTTTTATTTTCCCTTGTGCTGTTCAAAGACAAAAGAAGGTGAGACCATCCAAGGGAGTTCTCATGATTAATTGGTCTCTGCTACCTGTCCCAGAATGCAGATTGGAACTGGAACGTGCCAGCTCCCGAAGCTGAATTCACAGAAAGCAGCTGGGGGCTTTTCTAATAAGCAGCAGCAACACACACCTGTCACTTAATGTGTGAATGATCTTTAAAATACTGGCTTGTTTCAACCACATCAAAGCAACTCTGGCTTTAGATGCAGTTATTTAAACCCCTTCCTTGTTGTGTGTGCCAGCCACAGAGAGGCACTTTAAGAATGATGCCTTCCTATGTGTTACATCCGTATTTCAGTTTAAAACCACGGGAGGTGTCTGATTTCAATTCTCCTGACTGCATCCCTGATGAACTGATCCTATCCACATTAATAACGGGGAATCAAGAGAGCTGCAGCACTTATGCCATCATTGTGGTGCTTCAGCAGCCCACTGCCACGTGGGAGTTTGTTTTCCAATACTTAGGAAGTGAGAAAAGCAATACCCCCTTCACATCAATGAGGAACATCAGCACAGAGATGGGGAAATGCATCTGTCCCTGGAGTAAGGAACATTGGAATCAGCAGGCCTCCTCACAGCAGGCAAGTTTAGCATTCAGATGAGTGTTGGAAGAAATCAGAGTAGAACAAGGTACACTTTCAGCCCAGGAACACAGAAATGGTTTGGACAGATGGCAAAGGGATCTCCAGGGCCACTTCCAAGGCCCTGTGGCCAAATGGAAGAATGTCTCACTTAAAAGTTTACTTGATGGGAAAAGGGACAATAGGAGATACGGAGTAATTAATGGGCCCTTTGAAGTCTTTAAAAATATAGTTGGTAATTTGGTGGAAAAATACTTTGGAGTGACTTAATCTGCTCTAAAGTGACCCTATTTATTGATCCTCGTTTATGGGTTTGCTTTTGGGAGGGTGGGCAATGTAGGAGTCCTGATAGCACTTTTTAAGGCACTTTTACTTCAATTTTTGTTCCCTTTAGAAGTCTCCAAGCACATAACTGTGGTCATGTTCCACAAGTGTCACCAGCTTAGCAGATGTTGGCATTTGCAGCACATTGACTTGGGGCATTGCAGGAAATAACTGTGCTGTACTTTTCCTCAAAGCCTGAGGCTTTATCCTGCCTCTATTGCTGTTCTGCCTGGGGAAAACTCAACTTTAAGTCAGAAGTGCTGGGTCACCAGGCTTCAGGTTCTTAATTTGCATGAAGGAGTTATGCCTACATGAGCAGGCTTTTATTTTGGGGCAGATTGCCCAAATTGCTCAATTCTTACCCCATGATGGGTGACTGAGTCAGAACTCCACCCTCTCCAATGTTCACATTTCACAGCACAGTAAAGCAACTGATACTCACATCCCAACCCTCTCTCTGAGGATGTGAAAGTGGAGACCCTGAATTATTTAAGGGTGTGAAGTGTTCCAGGGATCCAACCTGGCAGTACAAAGCCAGCTCCTTATTTCTAAGTTATCATAAAATGAGCTGCTCTTCCCTGCAATGAACAGACAGACAATCTGGGACACCAAGGCACGTAACATCATTTTGATATTTTGAGAAATGGGGACAAAAGAATTAGAACAGTCTTGTTGGCTGCCTTCAAAATTTCTTTGTGACAGCCAGTAAGAAATTTTCAGTAGGGAAAAAATTCTAACCTTTTTAGGTTTTTTTTTTAAGCAAAAAGGCAATTTATTTACATTTTTAGCAGTAAATGTAGCTATTAAAAAAAACCAAAACAAATTGAAAAAAGGTACTCTGAACCTTCTAGCAATCAATCCATATGATTGCATTTCCCTTGTTGGTATAATTTACTGCACAGACAATGTTGATGAAATTTAGACAAGATTTTAAATTTTCTGTAGTGCTGACAGGAATTTAGTGTCAGTTTTAATGGTATCACACATCCTGGTTTTATAAGACAAATTTAACTATAGAACTTGAAATCACTGTTGGATCTAACATGTGTAAAATTAATAAACAGATACAATTCAGTTTGACTTAATAAGTGACTTGATGTCCTGTACAGCAAATTATGAATTACAGAAACAAACAGCACTCTTTGGGAATTATTTTTTCTGCTGATTTTGCTTTGAATCCACTTTGCTGTTATGAACTTTTACCAAATGTAAACCCTTATAAGTAGCATGCAAGCAAAACATCCCATGCAGGCTTAAGCTGTCTTTACAGTACCAGTTAAGAAAGAAATGATTGCTTTAAAACACACAGAAAACTGGACTCTGCTGTGCTGCTGATGAAGGAAAACTCTGACATGAGATCATAGCTAAGATGAGGCTTTAGATCTGAAGCTTGAACAACTTTGGTGGTGGAGGAGGATAGATGTATCTTGTTCTCACTGGGTTTGGAACTCTGACCCTAAAACCCCCAGCTGGTAAGAACCAAACTCTCCCAGACCCTTCAAGGACCTGCCACCTGCACAGAATGAATGCCATAGTAATTTAAATTGCATTTACTTTCTTCCTGTAAAAAATTGTACCAGTTTTATCCTGGGATTTTGTGTGAAGACCTCCAAAAAACCACTTGGGATTAAGACAAAAATGCCCTACTTTGCTACTGCCTAATTATTTGAGACCCAGCATTGACCATCCCATAAATATTCTCAATTAAATGCTGTATCTGCCAGTTGGGATAAAATAGGTGTTCAAGATTATACCAACATGATTTGTAAAGGAATATGTGTAAATAAGGAAAATATGCAAGAAAGCTGAATTAAATTGACTAATGGAATATTTTTACAAGCCTGAACATTGTCATATTTTACTTGGGCAGGTACTTGGGCAGATAAACATCTGATGAGGCATTGAAATACTCCCAGTTGGGTTTTCAGGATGTTTTTCAGTTTGTTACCTATAGGGCAATTTGAATGTGAACTGCAAGTTGTCTTTAAAATCTGATTTTAGACACTTAAAGAGTGCAAGGAAGATGCTTCATTAGATTTAACAGAGTTAATTTCTTGTTGATTTAGCTGCCTGTTGATGCCAAGATATTTGCTTGGTCACCAGATTTCCTTTCTTCACTACCTCCCTTACAGATTTCAGCTGGAGATTTCAAGGGTCAGTCAGTCAGTTAAAATCTTTAATATCAAAAGCAACATTGAATTGTTATAATTACTTTTTTAATGGCTAAATTAGTTTTATCTTCTATATCGCTGGAATAAGTCAAAGCACATTTTCAAGCTGTTCACAACAACCTGCAGGGGGCAATGATACAGAAAAACCCGATTAGGACTGAAAACCAGAATTAAATAAAAAAAGAATGCCTCTAGTCTAAAGCTCAGTCTGTTCTGAAGGAACCATACTGGAAATTTTGTCATTTGAAAACATAAACCCCGGTATTTTAAAACTACTGTTTATAATTTTGTAATGGAAATAGAATCCCTGTGAATCGCTACTCAGTTTTAGGCAACCCCTAAAGAGGGGAGAGCTTTAAAAGCTGTGTATATACTTATATATAACTGAATACTTTTATTTACTGACCTATTACTGTCCTTTACTGGGAAGATACTGCAAGTTACTTTTAATTAAGGTAGTGATTCCTAGGAAAAGGACAGGGAAAGAGGGAAATTCCACTGCTGGAGAACCTGAAGTGAGTGAGAGGGCAGTTAGTTGTTAAATTGGATTGCAAATAACAAATCAGAGAAATGCTGCAGTGTAGAAAATTCTGACTCTGAAGTTACATATTTCTCCCCACTAAATTTTCTTGCTCTTACTTTACAGAACTGCTCTGAAATGGATTCTGTAATTGTTTTCCAACATGACGATTATTAATTAGCCATGAATATTCAAGATTGAGCTATTTTTTGAATGCAGTTGGCCAGATACCTTGTATGTAGTGCCTGCTTCTTGACTGGAGAAAAACAGAGCAATTCTTTGTTCAAATATTTGCATCCACACATTTTCCATTTGTTTTTAAACAATATTCATACATTTGAATTTGAAGTGGTCATGACATAGGCTGATACCTATTTAGGAATAAAATTCCCAGGAAGGATAACTTGAGTGTTGAACTCGGAAACCAGATTTATAAGTGGCACAAATATGGCTGATGAGTTGCAGTGTCTGGCTTGTCTTTAAGTTCATAATTCGGAGAATCATTTAGCCTGGAAAAGACCTCTAAGATTATCAAGCCAAACCAGTAACTCAGCACTGCCAAGGCCACCATTAAACCATGTCCTCAGGGGCCACATCCTGAGGGATTTAAATTCCCTCCTGGAATGGCAGCTCCACTGCTGCCCTGGGCAGCTGTGCCAGGGCTGGACAATCCTCTTGATCAAGAAATACCTGGAGGCATGAAAGGGGAAAGCAGAAATATGATCAGTGCCTATGGAGAATATGGCAGAGAAGTTCTGCCCATGCCAGGATTCCCAAGGCAAAATAAGAAACCCCCTAAAAATGCCCTGTGTCTATGTACGTTTGCAGTGCTGGCCTTGTAGAGGTGGGGGCTACTCTTCTTTTATTTTTTCCTTCTTTAATATTGAGGATTCAGGGCAACTTTTTATTTCAGTAGCTGTTTGAAGGCTTTATTTTAGTCTTCCCTGGATATTTTGGTAATACATGTTGTGCTACCAGCCCATCAGGTTTCATGCTGAGGGAAGGAACACCCACAGAGTGTGACAGGCTGTTTGTGGCTCCTCAGTTAGGGACAAGGCTGCAGTTTCAGCTTGGATGAGCTGATAAGGGGAAATTCAGGGGTTCACAAGGTGAAGTGGCACTGGAAATCACCTGTCACTTCATTAGTCACACTTGGATTAATTCCTGCCAGTGCCATTGGAATTTCCCATCTACTCTCCAGGCAAAATCATGTTCCTTCCCTGAACAGTCCTTGCCTCCAGCAGGGGTGGGAGGCTTTGTGGGGTTTCTACTGTCCTCCAAAATCTCTTTGGAGCTGTCCCACCCATCTCCTCAGTCCCTGGAGGGCAGAGTAAGGGTGGTGCACAGGCTGTGTTTGTCCATCCCTGTGGTCGCCACACACTGGGGAGATCCAGCTATGGATCTGTGCACTCCAGTAAGCTGTCTGCAGCAATCCCTTGGCTGTCCTGCTCCAACGGGCCTAGCATTGGATTGAGGCTCCCAAAAAGCCTGATGAATGCTCAGGATCACAGAAAATTCATGGCTTACGCAGTTTGTACAATCCAGGTTGTTCTCAGTGTGATGTACAATGATCCTGCGCTCAAGTTCAAGTTTTCTTCCTTAGCTTTCCTTCTTTTCCTAGTGACCAAGTGCATTCCAAAGGGAAAGGGAAATCAGTCTGCTCCATGCACTGTCAGTTCTAGTATAGCCAATATGTGTAACAGGATGGTTTTTTGTTTTTCTGGGAGTAATAAAAACTGTATGAGATGGCAAAAGTTTTATGTATGTTTTATAGCAGGAGCAACCATTAGAGCAAAACTACATTGTTTTCCTCTTTCATACTCCCTTTCTGCTTTCAGACCGCATCACTGTGAAGTCAGGCAAGAGATTCTTGAGCTTCAGAACATGACTCAGGGAAAAAATCAGCAGTAATGGTATGTATTTATGCAGTGGCATTAAGAAGATTGTAAATGTTGTAAATCAAACAAATAGGAGTTCAGGTATGTTAATGCAGAATGTTTCCCATTTAGACCCCCTAATCAAGCAGGAAACTCAAGGTGTAAAATATCTGGTGGAATTCATTACAATCAAAGGCTGGTCTTTCCCAGGCTTCCCTGGGTGTATTCCACAACTCACTCACTCCATCTTATTTCCAGGACAATGGGATTTTCAGCAATCATAGAAGACTTCAGATTGGAAAAGACCTCTAGGATCACCAAGTCACCTGCTAACCCAGGACTGCCATGAAATGTAAAATTGCACTCTGAAAATGCTCAGTAACAAGCCCAGAGATGGTATAAAGTGATTCAGATGGAGTTATGCAAGTTCCATGTCACTGCCATTATGGACGAGTGATGGAAAAGCAAAAAGTTTAATCCCTCTGAATGTGCTGGTCGTGTGTTTTGTTTGGCTTCTTGCTGGAAACATTTCTAGGGAGAACTGACATGTTTTTTTAAAGGAATAGTGAAATGATTTGCAAAATGTTGGGGCTGCCCATGCTTTGTGCATGTTTTTTTCTGCAAGTAGATGTTGTGGATCTCTCAGATTAGAAAATTCAAGATGGTGGTGGTAAGTGTAGATATGTTTTGATAGCAGGCAGTTTTCCAGTTCCTAATTCTTCTGGAAGATTGGTGGGCTTTTGGTGCTGAGAAATCTTCTGTCAGCTGCTCCTTGTCTGTTTCCTGAAGCTTGGATTGACTCCTGTCCTCTCTGAAGGTAGGGTCAATTTTATTGCCTTTGAAAGTAATAGGAAAACACCCATTTTAAATTAGGGAAGAGCCAGGAGTGGAATTTGTGATCATGCAAAACATAGAAAAGTTAAGAGCAAATCAACTGCTACCTCCCCCCCCCCCCCAAAAAAAAAAAAACAAAAAAAGAAAAAAATTATNTGTCCAAACCCCCCCCCCCCCCAAAAAAAAAAAAAAAGAAAGAAAAGAATTTTTGGTAAAAACACAACCCCACAAAGAATTGGCTGCACCTTTTGCTCAAAGGATTGATGCCATGTAAATAAATCCCCATGGGAAGCTGTAAATGTTACTCTGTTGTACATCAGTTGAGGAGGATGATGTTCTCTAAATGAGGGGAGGATCAGTTTGTCCTCAGACAGCCTCTGACAAGGAATAATTTTCCTCTCACTGAAGTCACCTGCTATGGAAAATTAAAAGCCGAACTAAATTTGAGGCCTTTCCCTATCCCTGAAATAAACACTGTAATAATTTACCTTGCCTTTAATATCCTAATAGTTGCAGTTCAGTTTAAATGCTAATTAGCATCAAAGTACTAATTAATATTGGCATTTTCCATCATAGAGGCTAAAACATAACAGGTTCCTGCAAGTTATTATTGGATTCTATAGAAAACTGCCACTCTGTAGTGGCTGATCATCTTCTGTGACAAAACTAGGTAAAAAATAAATCCATAAAGCACTACCATGCCCTTTTTTCTTGTACTAATTCCAAGGAGTTCAATGACACCCAAACTATTCTGTGGTTCTTTTCTTCTGGGATACTTTGAATATGTGCAGTATTGAATTGGTGTTCTGATGCTTTGGTATTTCCAGGTTCATCTTATGCTGGCTCTGCTCCTATCTGGTTTTTTAAACAGTAATAAATCACTCTTTAGTGTAAAATGCACTGTAAAATAAACATTAAGAGGTCAGTTCATTTACAGTTTGCCCTTTTGGAAATATTCTTACACAGGTCCATTACTTCGCTGTATTATGGAGTAACATGCTTAGCAGTCCCTATCATAATCTTAGTTTTAGCATTGTTTGTCCTTCCAGCCTCCTCTAGGACTTTCTTTTTCCTGAAAAAGAGAAATATTCTCTATAGACAACTAAACAAAATCTTTGGGTACATGGAGAGGTTGCTGAACTTGATACAAATCCACTCTACAGTTGTGGCATCAAAATTTGCCTGCTATGGCAAATACCTTCAACTTCTGATAAACTTGGAGAGTTGTCCCATTCCCAGAGCAGCCTGTGACATCTGGGTTTCTCTTTCATAGCTCTGAAACCCAGCTGACACTGCCAGGAACAGAATGCTGTATGTGGACCTGAAAACTTGTACTTCAACTCTACTTGTTCCAGGGGAAACTCGTTTGTAAATAATAAATAAAATAATTAATTTCACTTCAGTATTTCTACTGTCAAAGCTACAAAAATCACTGACTGAATTGGCCTTGACTGTATTTCAGATTTTACAATTTCATCCATTTGAGATAGTCCCAGGAGCCTGAGTGTGACAGAAAAGAAAGTTTTTAGCAGTTTCTTGCCCTGACGTCTTCATTTCCTAAATGTTTTAGTTTCTCGTTGCCTACAGTGGGGGTTTTGTTTTGTGACTGCACTGTCTTGGGTGTTTTCCTGGAAATATGAGCCAAGCTGAAATTGTGGACCTGTTGCTCCTGGAATTTTTCAGTGCAGACCCCTGATTCTCTTTTGACACCTCCACATTTTCTGCCAGTGTAGGAGTGTTCATGTTATGTACAAACACTTGAACTTGCAGGAAATGCATGGAATGCAGAGAAATAACAGTCTTTTTTATTTTCAGTCATTTCACGCCCAGAGATTTATTTTGACACTGAGTCACTGTTCTCTTTCTTTATGTTACCTTGGAAAAACGAGTTATTAAATGATCATTTGGCTTAACCTGCTGCTGAAGCCAGGAGCTGGCAGAGATTGTCAAGGTGTGTCCAGGACATGATTGGTGACATTTTGAAGCTGGCACGTGTAGGGGCTGAGTTTCAGAGGGCACAGAGCCCTGTGAGCAGCTGCAACTTTGCTCTTTTAAGCTGCCTTTTACTTGCTTGAATAACTGTGGTTTTGATGAAACCAAGGAAAGCAGTGGTGAAGGGAATTAGATGTAATGACTGTAAAAAGAAGTGAAGGAGAAAGGGGACGTCCATGGCCTCAGTGTAACTTATCTTTGACAAGCTGAGCTGTTATTTTTCACTGATGGAAAGGTTAAATACATTAACTGGTGGTCTTCCACTGAGGACAAGGAGATGACAAGGCATGAAGGGCTCAGGCCAGCAAGACGACAAAGTACTTGATCTTTGAATGCATGGCTTTTATTATCAGCAGCAGAAACGACTTGACTTTCATATGTTCCCCCTACGTGTGAGGAAGTGAATATAAATTAATAGCTACAGTACTTTCCTCTGGGTAAATCTGTCTAAATGATCCAAAATACCAGGATGCTGAAAGGCTAATGGCTTCCCTTCTGACATGATGAACATCTACAGCTGTTTGTGCAGCCAAAGGCAGGTTTGGGTGCTTGCTGTCTTTCAAAATCAGGTCACAGCACCAATCACGTCTTTCTACACAAAATCCTCTTGATTTCAGTAAAATTTACATGATCTGGATGACAGCCTGATGTACTAATGCTGTATCTGAGTTTCTAAAAACTACAAGGCTTGCAAATGACTGTTCTGTTTGCCTGCTGAGAGATGTGCGACTACAGGTGGAGTGTTTTTATCCCCAGCTGTTGAATGTGTCACTGTTTTGCACTTTTATCTATGCAACAGTCTGTAGTCAGATAGTCAAAGTGACAAATTAGCAAATCTGGTGGACTTGCTGCCCAGTAATGGGTAAACCCATCCAGCCTCGCTCAGCAACAAATTAAACAGATTAGCTATGAAGTTCTAATTGTATATTTGACTATTTAAATTAATGAGTTTACCTGCCCCTTATGTGAGGTGTATAAGCATGGGTGAATTCCTCCACCACCGCAATGAGAAGGAAAACGGGTTCCTGTGATTTCCTAACCCTTGTAATCCACAGACAGAACTCTTGCTCAGTGACTTTCTACCAGCCACTGTGGCCTGTGTTGTCAATTCAAATGAACAAGAAAAGAAAAATCGAGAGAGAAAAAAAGTCTGTTTCGCGTCCTTTCTTTTTGCCCTGGGTCTCTGTGGCGTGGCAGCCATCAGACAGTAGTCACATACATTTCATTTTTTGAAATTGATTTGCAGTTTGCAAGAGGCTGAGAAGCAATAAAGTCTAAGCTTATCTAACACCTGGTAGCATTAACTACAGTTCAGAAATGTCCAACTAATATAAGAGGAAACATAATTTGGATTCAGCAAGAAGCAGGATTTATGAATTCTTCATTCCCTTTGACTAACTCATGCCCTTGGGAAAGTTTCTCCATCTCTATTTTACCAGACCCATGTGGAAAATGAACTTGACAGTGAAGATATTTATGAACTTTGGAAATTCTATGTAAATAAACCCAAGTAATCAAGGATTAATAAATACATTTAACCTTAAAGAAAATAGTTTATCTGCTCTTGTTTACCAAAGGCTGCTGAGATGTCCCTGAGGTGCTGTTTGGTGAATGCTGACTAGAAGAGGGTAGGGCTTTGCTTTGTTTACAAACTGGAGGTGAGATTCCTGCATAATAAAAGCTGGCTCTAGCAGGGAGCATCTCTTCCCCTTGTTAAGCAGCCTCCTCTTTTGGCAGAGACAAGCTCCATAAAGATTAGGTGCATGTTTAGCTTGATGACAGAGTTTTAATGAACTCCGTCTTTTAACAACAAACTTCAATAAACTCTAATTTTTAAAGACGTGGGGTCCATGTAATCCCTACTTTGTATAATTCAGCTTGGTCAAAATTGTGTTGTGTAACTTTCAAGCAAACGCCAGCCTTAGCAAATGGGTATTTATGTCTGTGAGTGGTTAAATGTGGCATATTTCTGATCCTGAGGAGTAAGTTTTCAGACAGAAAAGCCTAATATGAAAAGAAAAAGTGTTAGTAAATATTCCTATTGGCAGGAAAAGGAGAACATCTGCTCAAGTCACGAGTGGTTTGTTGCCTGAGTTAGCAGCAGGGCAGCCTACAGCTAATTAGAACAGGAGCGCAGTGGATAGAAATGTTTGTCATTGAAGTTGCTTGAAATCCCTCTAAAAGCATTAAAGACATGACATTTGACTTTCCTTTTTAATTATTTCCTTGGCATCTCTCCCTCATCCCCCCCCCCCCTCCTGTCTGCCAGGCAATCAAGTCCTGGCAGCCCCTCCCCCACGGGTTCGGGAAAAGAATTTCTCAAATGAAAGTGAAAAAAACTATTTATTTAACAAAGAGAGTTCCCCCTCCCCCAGGCACAGGGCAGAAAAGGACATGGAAAACCCCCTTCCTGTCCCAGAGGTGGAGGCTGGTGGATTTCCCACAGTTCTCTCACTTACCTTCTATGCCCAAGGCCTAAGAAGAGCCTGATCGAAGCACAGAGTCCCGCCGAGCATCCTGGAGATGGTAAGCTGGTCTTGGATGAAAGAAGCAAGTCCAAAAAGGAATAGAAGCTGCTGAGGCAGATCTGAGTCCCTCTCCAGCCAAAAGCCGAAAGGTTGAGAGCAAACCCCCCCTCCTTTGCTAGTAGCAGAGGAAAAAAGGTCTCAAGCCAGGTAAAAATATGTAAACATTCTGGCTGCAAGATCAAGTGAGCCCCTGTGAAGAGTCCTCTTTAGTTTAAAGGTACAAAAAAACTTCAAGCTGGTGATGGGGAATACAGGATTGTCACAGAATCACCCCAAGACACTTGGAAATGACTGCAATGATGCTTAGCTATGAATACAGACCCCTACTGAATCTTCTGTGCATGAAATGTCCTGATTTGATCTGGTTTTCATTAAAGCATTTCAATAAGCATTTGTCCATTCCTACCCAGAAATTTGCACATAAGCACATGCAAAGCACTGAGCACATCTCCCAAACTCCAATTTAAACATAGATCTTCCCACATATGCTGAGGCAACACTGAGATCAGCCAGAATATGGAGTTTGCATTCTTTTAAGCTTTTATTGTGTGTCTGGTCTTGAGAGCTGCAAAGCCAGGCTGAATTTGGGACCACATGCTCCAAACACCTCTCCTGCTTTTTTCCTAAACTCACCTTGTACAGAGATCTCTCAGATTCAAAAGGGATCTGTCCCTTCCAGCACCTTTGAATCTCAGATACCCGCAGTTGGCTTTGGTATAAGGGTGAGGTAATTGTGAGTGCCTACATAATTAACCTTGCATGTCTGTTATGTAAATTCCTAAGACAGGCCTGCTAATGTGTGGAAATAGGAAGAACCTGCAGTATGTTTCACTCTTTTCCTCAGTTCCCTGCAGTCTAAGTCTATAATTGTTTTTGTGTAAGATGCTTCATCTTGGCATAGCTCCTGTGAGAGTTAAATGCTAAATTCCCTTGAGGGGAATATTGTTTTAAATGATACCTCTTTTTATAGGGTGAGAAACTCTGCATTTGAACAAGGTAACACTTGTTTTCCATTGTATTTGTGACTGACACACCTCTGATGAATCTCCTTTGGTCATCTGCACTCACTCAGCTTTGTCCTCAGCAAAAAGTATGGTAAATGAGCTGCTTCTCTGATTATTTCTGAGTGCATGGATGACTGCTATCTTCCAGTTTTATTACTGTCCAGATAGAGTAAAGAACAGAGGTAAGTTGGGGAACAGTCAGCAAAAGCCAGAGGTGCCATATTTAAATTCTAATTTTCCTTTGTTGTTTTCTGTTTTATTGTTCTCATTGATTTCAATTAGTTCGGACAGCAAATCCAATTGATTAGAGGCTTTCATGGAATGTGGGCTCCGAGTGAAGCAGAGGCACAGAATCACAACATCTGCTGCACACAACAATAAAAGTGAGAAGACGATTTTAAAACTGCATTTATAGCTGGAGGAGGCTGTGCTGATGTGGATGGATGGCTGGGGTGCAGCTGCTCTGGCCCATATTCAGGAGGGAGCTCCAGGAAAGAGGAGGAGGAGAAGGAGGTGGAAGAGGAGGGAGGCTTAGCTCTGGATTAAATCACACTCTTCCTCCAGGGCTTCAGAATAAGCAACATACTGATGTATAAAATTCTCAGGTCAGTTTACACACATGGCAAAGCCAATCCTGTTTCTGTTGCTTGTTGCCCCTAAGAAAGGAGTGGCAGTAGAGGAATCGAAGCACTGGAGAGATACCAGTGGCCTGGGAGGTCATCGTAATGTTTAACATGACAGGCCAAGTAGGGGCAAGCTTTTAAAATAAACCATGGTGACACTGTCATCGTGCTTGCAACCTGAGGAGGAAATGAATTAACCATAGAAATCAGAAGAGCCAAGTCACAAAACCATCAGAAGAAAAAAGAAAGGCACCCAAACTTTCGGTACAGAAAATTTAGATGATTTATTGTTTAATTTTTGCTGCATAATAACAATTTTTGCTTTTTTACTAATTTGTAGAATTATTTACTTCAACAAGAATGAGGTAAGGAGGGAAGTTAGGGAAGCCTTTCAATCTCTTTTTTAAATAACAAGAAACTTGCAACAAATGACTCCATGGTATTTTATCTGTAATGGAAAAGGAACAGATTTCTTTCCTTGTCAGTCATTAATTTAAAAGAGTATTTTATCTTGGAGGGCAAGGAACCTAGTAAAAATTGACACAAAGTTTTTTATATTTAAATGCCTTATTTTCTTAAAGGGCACAATAATCTTAAATCAGGAGACATTCATGTATTTTATACCTCTTCCAGATCTGTGTCTAACTGGTGCCTTTAACGACTTCTATTATTCTTGAAAAACATAAAGAACTGCTGGATAGATTCACAGACACAGGAAAAAAATTTCTGCATTAATTTAACTTTATATTGGTTTAAACTTAATAAACTGGCTTATTAAGGCCAACTGATAAACCATGTCTGAATGGAAGGGAGAAAATACTTACTGAAGAAGTATGGAAGTAAACTACAATGATGGGATAAAGATGTCAAAACATCCAACCTAAAAAGAGCTTAGGAAGTCAGAGAGTAACAATCAGAGCATAGAAAAAGATTGGGAATTCAGTGGTGAAGGTCATATGAGCCTTAAGAATGAGATTTGTTAGTAAGCAAATGCATTCTTCAAAATTATTAGAAAGATTTAATTTGGCCATGAGAGTACTTTTTATGGGGTTTAGAAAAGGTGCAAAAAATGCTAAGTAAAATTCCCAGCTAATTTATACAACTAGATAATTCTGGAAACTTATGAAATGCCAAGGAATATGTAGGTGGTGTCTATTTTTAAAAAAAAAAAAATTGAACTTTTTACCTCTTGTAAAAGAAATATGAATTTGGAGTCAGACACATTATTGCTTCAGTCCTACCTTAAACTGTCATTCAGCTGATACGGAGTCTGTTTGACAATTTTAAAAATCTTGTAGTAAGCCTAATGCTGGACTTGCATTCAAAATTACCAGAATGCACTGAAACCAGGCCATTAATCTTGTGAAACCACAAGAGGTTAAAAAGTCCTTGAAATTTCCTTTCCTGTGAATAACAACCATGAGTGTCATCCCACCTCAGCCTACAAAGTGTTCATTCTCCAGGCTAGTATAATTAATAATTAACTGTACCCATGGAAGGAAGTTCCCTGGAGCTGCACAATTGTGTAATTTCTATGAAATGTGGAGATTTGCTCTTACTTTTCCTTTTTCTGAAGGATGAAATGTCACAGAAATAATTTCCTAATGCCATGTCCCAGCTTTGCAAGTTTTTCAGGCAACTGGCTGTAGTTGGGAGTAGCTGCTTTGCCCTGGTTTTCTTGATTCAAGAAGCTCCTGAGGGTCACCATAATGTTTTTTTTAAAGGACTAAACCTAAACATCTGGAAACTGAAAATTTATTTAATTATAGATAAAGCTTTGGCAGGACTTAACAAGGAAAAGGTTTAGACATCACAGTCAAAATTTAGGGGATGTAAATTTGTGCTTCCATCAGTATTTAGAACATACTTGAATGATGCTGAGTTCCTTTGCATCTCAGGCAGGGCAAAGATATGTACTGTTTAATCTGGTCATACTTTGAGGCTTTTCATGTGGAATTTGATGAATTAGATGTCAATAAAAATATTTTTTTGTTTCCACTTTTTGTACACTGGTCATTGGCTACAATACTGAGTTTTGAATTAAAGCATAAAAATGATTGAAAAACTGTTGTTTTGTATGTTTGGTGGTTTTTTTTTCCTCTTTTGTTGTTGTTCACTGCAAGTTTTTAATTGTAAAAGATGCTGTAGATGAAATTTTTCTCCTTAGCATGGCTGTCCTATTTTCCCCGTGATATCCCCAGGGGATCTAACATGAGTTTAAGTAAGTCCATTTTTTCTCGACTGACAGAGCAAATGTTCAGATGCTTTAAAATTTAAAGAACAAAATGTAGGAATGGGCAAATTAGCTCAGAGGAAGTAGGAAATTCCCATTCAAGCCAAATAGTCTTTTGGTTTGTTTGCTTGCTTAATTCTCCTTGGTTTTGTTTGTTTTTAATTTCCCATAAGGATGTTGCATTTTGAGACCTTGGCATTCCCAGTATGCTTCACTATATCCAAAACCTTCATGTTTCACCAGGGACTTGCAACCAGAAGGGAGAATGATGTGTGAACTCTACCAGGGAATGCACCTATGTGCACAGGTCCTCTTGCATGGAAATGATTTTCACGGCTGAATGTTCATTAATATTCATGAGGTAACATAGTTGCTCTGTATATATTAAAGAATATTCTCCTTTTCAAGGACGTTTCTTATTTGAAAAAGAGCTGCCATAGTAAAAAAGTTTGGTAGCTGTACAAAGCAGTTTAGGAAGTCCAAAAGTGAGTTACTGAAGATATTTATGTGCGTTTTCTGTTCTATGCAGTTTGAAAAGGCTTGTATGGAAAAAAATGTAGTGAGGTTCATTGTGCCTACGGGCTGACACCTTCAAGCAGTCTAAAATCCACATTCTTGAGTGGAGTAACTTGAGATTTGCTCTAAATGACATTATTGATTCAAAGTTCATGTCCTTTGAGGATAAAAAGAGTCCAAGATCTTTTGAGGATGACATTTTACCGTAGTCCTAACTTTGTTGCATCCACCAAGGGCTCGGACCGTGGTTCTCACATCTCTAGTGCCTCGGCAGACATCATAGCTCAGAATGAGTGTGTGAGATCCGGCGTGTGTGACAGTCTGCAGAGCTTTTGGCATGCCCTGCCGAGCTGTGGCTGCCCCTGGAAGCAGGTGCGGGACGGCTGGGAAGACGTGGGGAGACGGCAGCAGCAGCAGCAGCGAGACGAGCGTGTGGGACCAGCATATCCCTGCCCACATCTCCAGCCGGGATTGCCCCCAGCTCCACATATGTGCTCCCTGCGCCCTCCACACGCCGATGTTGAGCCTGGCGCCTTCCATTCCTTAGGAAACCAGCGTGTCGGGAGAAGTTTCTGACGGAGCCGCCTATCCCCAGTACCCACAGCGGCAGCGGAGTGCGGGGCTGCCAGCGGAGCCTGTGCCGGGATGCGCGGGATGCTCCCGCCCAGCTGAGGGTGCTCGGGCTGGTCCCGGCGTAGGAGGATTTAAAAAACAACCCAAGAAATGAAGCACAAGGGGAGCGGCGCTAGCTGAGAGGCCGAGCTGGGGACAGCCCACCGAACAGCCCGCGGCGCTCAAGGGGCACTGCCGAGGCGGGGACGCGACCCTGAGCGGGAGCGGCCGCTAAGGGCGCCGGGCGTAGGAGTGGCGGCGGCGAGGCGGGCGCTGGCTGGGCGAGTCGGGGGGCGGCTCCTCGGACCAGCCCCCCGGGAAACGCGGCCCCGGCGAGCCCGGGCGTGCCGGAGGAGGCGGTGGCGGCGGCAGTCGGTGCAGGGGGCATCTCGGCGCT
>VZRX01009035.1:0-26815 GCA_013398075.1 Notiomystis cincta | reverse complement strand
TGCCTCGTCCGAGGGACCGGCGCTGTACCCCCATTGCAGGTGAACCGGGGCGTGAAGGGAGGGGCGGCGGCCTCGGGACCCCCTGAAGTGCTCTCCTGAGCTTGGCGGTGGAGTTTCGGAGGCGCATCCCCAACCCGGGGTTGAGGCGAGGGGTCCAGCTGCTCTTTCCAAGCGAGCGGCACCTCCTGCCCCAGCTGCCGGGTGGGGATGGGACGGTGAGGGGATGGGTTGGGCAGGTGGCGGTGAGGGCGGACGGGCCAGTGCAGGTGGACCTGGCGCCCCCGGTGGGGCGGGCGGGAAGGCTGATGGGGGGGCACAAGGGCATCTCGGCTTTTTCGGACTGAGGGAAGAGAGCAGAAAATAAGCGAGGATGTGAGGAAGGCTAAATCCTCGCTGAAACGCAGAGCAAGCTCCCCTCACACTGTTTGTAGGACTGCGAACAGCAGGATGAGGTAGGAGAAGGGAGTATGAGTGTGGATAGCAGGAAAGTGCTTCCTAAGCACTTCCCACAGTAGTGAAAGCAGTGGGAAATTGAATCAGGCCTTGCTCTTTAACACCGGAGAAGTCACACAACCTCCCTGCAAGTGAGTGAATGAACCGGTGAATGGATTCTCCTCCTGAAAGTTTTTGCATCCTTGCCTTTTTTACATCTTCCCTTCCTCTTGTGGTCTTGGCTCTATTTAAGGCCTCTCAGAATAACCTGCCCTGTTGAAGGGACTCTCTGTCAGGGCAGGAAAAAAAAGATCTTCAAAAACAAATGCTATCTTTGTTTAAAGCTATTTGTGGATCAGGGTTGTGACTTAACTGTGAAAGAGAATGGCTCTCCTTTGCTTACATTAAAAACACAATAACACATTAAAGCAATCTAAGTGTGGGGAGGTAACTGGGCTGAAATGCAATTCAGCAGAGTGAGATCTTACAGTGCCTCAACTCTCTGGTGAATAAATAGGTAATTAGGTAATTAGTGGCGGGCTTTTCTTTTTGTGTGTTATTTGAAGAAATTCTTCAGGGTAGATGTGGTAATTGATAATATTTTTAATCTCTCCTACTTTCTTCCTGAGGCCTGTAGCTATGATCTTTAAAGTCCTTTTCAACCCAGACCATTCTATAAATCTATGATGCACAGGTTCAGATGATAAGACAGCAAGAAAAGGGTGAAAAATGGATCCACCCTTTCCAAATTCCTGTGCTGTTTAAAAGTTGCAGCTACACTCAGTGAGCTGTAGTACCTGCTGGTATATGTTTGGATTTGTTGCTGGATGCCACCGCTTGTTCTCAATCCCAAATTTGATGGCCCATATAACATCTATCAGGTATAAGCACTTCCATATATCTAGTATTTGCAATAATTTTCTGCAGCCCCTCCAAACTACAGAGCAGCTTTGGTGTTTCTTCTCTAGCCACAGTGGGTTGGCCTAGAAGAATTAAAGTTGCAAAAAGTAGCAGCTGAATTCAGGGAGGGAGGCTTGAAGACTGGCGAAATGCAGCATTACTCCTGCATACCTTTTTTAGGTGTCTTGCTGTAAACTAGAGTTGAAAGCCCATGAAAATACATCTGAGGGTCTCCTCCTTGCACTGTGTTCCTGGAGGGAGGGATCCTGCAGCTTTAGGGAATGTCTGGTGGAGGGAGTCTGGGAATTGTGGTGCTCCTTCCCCTGCCTGGCCAGGAGCACTCCAAAGCAAGTGAATTATGCAAGAGACTCCACTGGCTTGATCAAATTTCTGTCTTCAGTTTCATTGGCAGGCTTGAGTTTCACAGCTCCTGAGGTCGACCTGTTCTGCTGTGGGCTGGAGGAGTGTTCTCAGTGTAAGAGAACTGTGAGTTTCCAGAGAAGCCCCTCAGAGCCCCAGTGTGACGTAGGTCTCCCATCAAACTAGTTTTCCATTAATTAAAATAGTAGGCACCCTAGATAGCGTGAACTCCTTGGTGAGGATAGTGGAGACAAGTTATTTATCTTCAGACTTTTAATCCTTTTCTTTTTGTGACCTTTGCTTATTTTTTCTGTGTTAGTTATTCATGTCTCTGGCAGACCTCAAACAGCTTTGCTGAAACCTACAGGAGGATCACTGCTCTATTTCCTAACTTCTCAATCTTGTCCTAATCAAAAATGTAAATACATGCATAATGATTTGAATGTCATTAATTTCCAGAAAACACCCTCATGCTAACATCAATGTTTTTTGAAACCAAATTTTCCTGCCTGCCTGAGAAGTTACACCTGGAATTTGCAAACCATGAATTCTGAGAACATAAACTGCTTTCAGCACCACTTTTTGTTTACTTTCTGCTTTATTTTTTTTTCCAGTTCATCCAGGAAAGAACAATAAATTAAAAATATGGTGACAGTGATTTTTCTAACCCGTTTCTTTCTTCAGTCTTCATACTTCAAAAGAAAGTTTCAAAATTAAAAAATGAACACAACTGCCATGGTGTATACTCACTATACACTCATTTTGTCAGCACTGGCATCATGATCATTTACGAACAGAGTATCTAACACATTCCAGAAAATTCAGGGAAATGTGTATGGGAGCTTGCAGATTTCGAGGAATACAGGGAAACCATGAGAAAATTTGAGCTAGGCTGGCAGCGTAGCTGCCCCAGAATTTCGGTTTCACTGACACAGAGCTTTGTCTGTGACCTGCAGGATCTGCCTGGGAGTGTCTATGGAGCAATCAGCAGACCGGGATATGGCATGGGCACTTTGCCAGCAGTTTACAGGAGTGTGTTTTTGCCTGATGTCAGAGATGCTGGGAATGAGAATCCACAGGCTCTGGCTTGGCTGTGGCGGTGACTGTCACTGCCATCTCAAAGGCTGAGTGTGCGCGTTTGACAGAGGAGTTGCTGCACATTTAAGGATAAGCAGATGAGGTTGAATTCACGTCAAAACCCCAGAGCCTGGAATGTGCCTTTGCTATGCATGGCTTGCCCAGAACTGGGGGCTTGTTTTAATAGGCTGCCTTCAAGTCAAGTGAGTCTGGGAGCCAGCACAGAGTTACCCTGAGTTAGATGCCAGAGCTTGTAAGGGCTCTCCCTCTCTGGAAGAGCTTTGGAAACAGGATTAGCAGCAGTGCTGCAAACCCCATGTGCTACTGGATGTGTTACACTGTGGTTACAAAGTCGGGACCCCTTGAGAGCAAACAGAAGTGCCACTCCTGTTCAGTGTAGCAGCTTTAACATGTCCCTGCTTTCAGGAAGGAGGGCAAACCAGTGTGCAGCAGTTCTGTTGATTTGATACAAATAGAAGATCTAAATAGTAAGATAAAACGTAAGGCAAACTGTGGATCAGATTGAAGTTGTGATATTTTGGTTTCTATGCTAGGACACAAGCAACTGTCTGATGCCTGAGATAACATTTCACACTCAACACTGCTTCTAATGAATTTCTGTATTAAAAGTCGAAGGTGTGTGATCTTCCACTTAGAAGAAAACCCAAAGAAACCCTTTTTTTAGAAACCAGTTAGGACACTGATGAGAAGAACAGGAGAGGGCAGTGCACCCGTGTTCGCTGCTAAGCATGGATTCTCCTGCTGTAGCGTATGAGGAATGTGAATTGTGCTCAGGACTCTGGGGGCACCTGGGGAGGATCTTGGTACCGTTGCATGGTGGAGCAATGGGATGCCTAATGAGGGGGTACTGAGCTGTGCAGGCAGCGTTGTGCCAGCAGCACCTCACAGGCACCAGAGACTGTGACTGCCTCCACAATTAAGTAAAATAGGCCAGTGGCTCTGCTCCATCCCCAGAGCCAAAAGGCACAGCTCCCTCCTGCTTGCTGAGCTCTCTCCTCTCTGAAACAGAGTGTGACTGACCAGGCTGACTCCTTCCAAAAAGGAACGGGACTGACCAGACTTGCTGTCAGAAATGGAGCCCTTAAATTCCTATATTTGGATTCCAAATATCGCTGGTTTGGGTTTTTGTAGCACCATTGCACTTCACCTCATACACCAGCTCATCCCTGCAATTTCAGACTCACAGTGCAGGAGTGCTTTTGTTTAATTAAACTTTACTGACAAAATATCAGCAGTGACAACATGTGAGAATTGTAATGAGGATGCAGTTGGAAATACACTTCTGGGACTAACATCCTGTAAGTTACAAATAGAGGATGTTTACTCTGTCTGAGTAAATTTTGAAAGTGAACATCAGAAAACCAGCTTGTTGAACTCTGAAGCTGTGAAACCAGCAACTTAAGCTTTAAATTTAAAGTTCAATCACCAGATTGTAACACAGAATACATTCAATAGTCCTTAATCTGATTATCAAGATATTCTTCCTTTAATTTGTGTTATTGCTTCGATATAAATATTTCAAATCATCCAACCATTCCACTGTAATGAGTTTTACCTGGGTTTGTGAGAAGAGACTATGCATCTTGAATAGTTTGAATTCTGCAGGTGAATTTTCACACTGCTGTGTCTGATAGGGACATCTGTTCCTGGGTCATTTCTCATAGCTGGTGGCCACTGATGGGTTGTAGCAGCTGAAAAAAAGCCCAGTTGGAGTAAAGAGGGAAAAACGTAAGGGAGGAGAAGGAAGAAAGAGGGCAGCTATTAAAGAAAAAGAGAGGTAGAGATGGAGAGAAATGACCAAGAGTTATTCATAACTAGGGAGAAAGTGTTTGCAGTGGAAAAGGCAACAAGTATTAGAAAAAGTCCTTAAAATGCCATATATTTAGTCCTGCTGGTAAAAGAATCTCTGTTTCTAGTGGAAAACTGATGTCTCAGTTTCCCAACTATGTAACAAATATAAAATGCTTTCCCAAATTTAGCTTTACTCCCAATACACTCTTTGGCTTCCTGCATTTCTGATTGAGCTGGTGCTCTCTTTCTTCATTAAGCTGTGAAAGTCACCGTTAGTCAATTTTGCCCCTGAAAATCTCCGATGGTGCCTTAGCTGTAAAAGATTTTTCACTTCTTGGGGAACATTTTAAATGTCCTGCATCAGAAATTTTTACTAAGAAAGCTGGACCTAAGTCTTGGTAGCTGGAGGTGTTACTGATGGTGTGTTTATACACCAGCTCCAAACTAATTTTTAACCAAAATCATCAATTAAACAAGTCATGGGATGAAAGAATTAGAAATAAGACTTTTCTGGCTACAAGGAGAAGCTTTAGTGATGAGAAAAGCCTGTGCACAGATCCCATGAAACCAATTTTAAATGAGGGCTGATGGCAGAAACAGTGATGTGCAGTGGCCTGGTAGTGAATTATGTTGATACTCCTCATATATTTTGAAAGCAGCTTTTCCAGGGAAAGAAAGTGATGTGAATAGAGTGTGCCACTGGGAACCATGTTGAGTTTTGGTTAAGTCACATTTTGATTAAAATTGATGTGTATCAACACTTTTCCATCTCCCTGCTATTTTCAAATGTTTTACTGTCACACATGGAGATGTTTTTCAGTTGATCAAAACACAGTGCACTGAGTTCCTCCACCACAGAACTTCCCACCTGAGTCTTTCCCACTGCCATGCTGCAGATGGGGAAGAATGGGAGACCTGCCCCTACTGGTCACATCTTCTCCAGAGAGGGACTTTCCAGAGACTTCACCTGATGAAATGCAGAGTGTAAAAACCTGTGCCACTTGCCAGCCTCTGGATTACTCCTAGGGCACATCGTTATAGTTTAGATATTTCCAGAAGGAGCAAATTTTAACCTGGCAGGTAAGCGGCCTGTGGAAATCTCCTAGCAGGTCTTTCAGACCAGCTGCTTTTCTCTAGGAGCCCCCCAGAGCATGGCATTGCTGGACCAAGGTCAGCAATTTGGCCCCTTAATTTAGCCTGGCATGTGTTGATGTCTGTGGCCATTGCTCCTGACAGCAGATTCTGAAGCATGCTCTAAAGGATCCTGGCTGTATGAAAACATCCTGGCTTCTGAAATGATCTCTATCCAATTAGACAACATTCTCATAGGACAGGACTGGGTGTAGTACATTGCTGTGAGTTTTGTTTATGTTCATTACTTTAATGATGCTGCCATCAGTGCAGTAGACTGGACAATTTCTGTCTTCTCCAGGAATACTGGGATAGGGTTTTCTGAAGCATGTTACAGCCTGAAAAACATAAGCCAGACGATACCCATTCCTGCTGCTGCAGCTCACCTACCCTTTGTTACCCTCTTGAGGTTAGAGCTGGCAAAGATGAAAAGTTTCAAGTGGAATGGCAGTGGTTTTTTGTAGACAGGCTTGTCTACCTGTCTGCTGCAGGTTAGAAGTATGTAATTCATATTAGGACAGGCAGGATGTGCCAGCTGTGCATTCCTGAGGGAAGGAATGGGGCTGTTCTGTTTACCATCATCATCATCTCTGAAATGGGCCTGAAGGCTGCTTGGGAAGTCAGCACTTCACAGAAATGTAACGCTTCTTCTGCTTTTTGCTTCCAGCCCTGTTCCATCCCCTTGGATCCATTCTCTCCCCTTTGGAAGGCACCATCCCACCAGGACAGAGGAGCAGGCTTGTCCTTGTGGGTGCCTTCAGAACCGCTCCGCTCATGGACACAAGGTGAGGTCACAGGGGGCACAGGGACTGTTCACAGGGGGGAAAAACCATCTCAGGGTGAGCACTGTGTATCCCTCCTGGCCTTTCACCCCACAGGAGTTGTCTTCCACTTATGGATGTTGGTTTTTCCGTTTTCTGCAAAACTGAACTGAACTCATGATTTTTTATGTGCTACAGAAGGCAAACATGCACCACTTTGCCATCAGGATAGCATTTACCTGATAGCAGAGATGAATGTTTGAAAATGCTATCATAGAGCAGCTTATCTTTTGAGAAATTCTGCTTTTTTCCTTTGGCCTTTGCAGTTGCACAGTCAGGTCCCAAAAATGTGTCACTCTGAATGCCGCTTTCCGTGTCAGTCAAGGAAACTGAATGTGCAGGATAAAGCCAAGTGAATTTTTTACACTTCAAAACCCAGGGAAAACATTTGAGGAAAGTGTTTATTTTCCCTACTTGGAGGTCCTCAGCTCGTGTCAGCGGCTCTGCTGAAGCTGGTTATTTATGCTGATATTCAGACTTCAAAACTGCAAGTGTTAATTCAGAGAGCTGCCCTTTAATGCCACATGAAAGAAAATATGTCAAGGTCCCTAAAAGATTCATACCACAAAAGTAGTCCAAAGCAGTATTTTACTTTTTTCTTCCTTTTTCTGTTCCCTCCCTATGATATCGCAATAACACTGTATTCCCTGTTTTTCTCCTGAGGAGAGTGATATTTTCCACACAGCTGTGTGATGTCAGTGCAGTGCTTGATATTCCATGGAGCTGGATCATGGGGCTCTGTTTTCTTTGTTTTCCAGGGGATTATATTTTTAATCCCGAATGTCTGTATATCACAGTGTTGGTGATTGGTGGCTTTTGCACTTCCCCTTTATAGAGGACGCAATCTTAATTTTTAATGAGTTCCCAAAATAAACACCTTCTTATGTTTCAAAGCAGAAAAGAGAAAAAGACCCTTTATCAAAGTTAAACTGAAAACTTAAACATTTCCTTGAAATTTTCTCTCCTGTGGTAATCCACCTGTTTGATACGACTTCCTCTTTTGTCAACAACCTGGGCTAAAACTTTGAGGATTATTCTGAAACTTTCCTCTTACGAGACTTCAGATTGACAAAGAAAGTGTAAAACTTCACAAAATTAATCTCATCACATTAAGTATTGCTCCCTTTTTTGAAAAGCTCCCTTACTTGCCAAACCAGATGGAATAAAAATTCAGTGCAAATTATGCTGAATGCAGCAGCTTGGCTCTCAGTAATACCCTTTTAGGAGAAAATGCATATTGAATTTTTTTGGTAGAGTTTACTCATGCTTGTGACTTTTGTTCAGAGTGGCAGAATACTGTGTAGTTCAAAATTACATGTGCAGTAGTATATTAATTTAATTGATATTTATTGATACTAAGATTCTATTATTTTTAACCTAAACTGAAAATAATATCCTACAGAGATATTCAAATATCAACATTTCCTTACTGGTCACCTGGAAGTTTGAAATGGTCCTGTGAAGTGTAATCTAAATAAAAACTTTTAATAATTTATACTCCATGTCAGTGTAATCATTAACCCAAGCCTTGCTCCACAATGTTGTTGCAATTGCTGGTTTTATTTCTTTCCTTCTTAGCCCTGTCAGCATTTGGCTATAACTGAATTGTTTATGAAATTGCTGTTCAGTATTTCAGCTTCTTTCCAGTCTGTCAACTTCTGCTTTGAAAATTACTTTGTCTCTTTTTTAAAATTAAAAACCTGCTTGAACTACCTGGTAGTTTTAGCTTTTCAGTTTGAATTTTGGATTTTTTTTCTCTTTTTTTAAACAGTTTATTCTATTGTAATTTCTCAGTAAGTAACTATAAATGATAAATTTTATTATGGCAAAAGAAATATTTAAGTTAGGCTTTAGTTTGTTGTGCCCACAGTACTGACATGCACTTTGTCCCAAGGAAAAAACTCCAACCCATTAAACTGGTCTTTATAAAGCAGTTTATAAATTGCAGGCAATATGAGTGAAAGCTGTTCTGTTTTTTTTTATTTTTTAAAGTCTATATTGGACTCACCTGATGCTTAAGGAAAGACTTTCCCAATAGGGCAAATATACTGCAATATTGTGAAGGTGGTAGATTAAGTTGGGAAACATTATTCATTGAGCTCTGCACCATGAGAGATGAAAGGTGGAATTTGTAGTTGAAATTTGGGGTTAAAATTTGGGTTTAAAACAATAAAGTACATTTTTTGCACAGTGGATGTTGTACTGTGTGGGCTTTGCAGAAAGTGACTACAAAGACAAAGCTTTTAATAAGGGTAAGAGTCTTCTTGGAACAATGTAAAGAGATAACCACTTCTGCTCTCTGAGCAGGACTGGGGTAAGTAAGCCCAGGCCACTGCACCCGAGTGCTGCTGAACTGGGGAGTGTGTCCACCCCAGCCTTGCTGTTCTCTGCTCACTGTGGGAAGGAAACCTCAGCAAAGCTGGCAACAAAGCACTGCCAGCACAATGGGTGTTGGAAGACTCTTGGGAATTGTGCTTTATTTGGGGTAAAGAGAAATTGAAGTTTTAAAAATTTTCTCTCTATGAAATGATCTCTCGATGGATGCCAGGTTTTCAGAGCTCCTAGGAAGTCCAAAAGTAAGCCTCAGTGCATTATGGGGAAACTTGGTAAGCTCTTAATTGAAAATATTACATATCAGGTGGGACTTTCAGTGTTCTAATCTGTTCAAAATATTGTTTGCAAATTGAACAATGGATAATGAGCATGAATATCCAATTTGCTAATTATGCTGCTAATAGGTTATTAACAGCTGATCCTGTTTGCACTAAGGGATGATACTTGTTTCAGGTCGCTTCCTATTGTGTTTAGCAGTATTAATGAGAAACACAAGATGCTCTGAAGGATCTTCCTGTTTGTCTGGGGTTGGGAATGCCATCGTATCCATGATGCCAATAGGAAAAATACAAGGATATGGCTGGTAGGAGCTGAGGTGCTGTGTGGGTGCAGCCACTCACGTCACGCTGCTGTTGAGACAGGAAAAGAGTAGGGGCAGGACCTGAATTTCACATCTTTATACCATGATTCAGTATCTTTGACTTTGTTCTTTATTTCTTCCCTAGTATCCTAGTTATTCTCGTGAATGTAGCATGGGAAACTGACTGACTTTCTGGATTGGGAATAATTAGCTCAATTTCCAGTGCTGTGTGTTTGCAATTGATTTTGCTCATGTCACTTCATGGTAATCAACTTCCTATTCAGAATGCCTTTTCCTTGCCCAGTCATCTCTCTCCTGCTGCTCCCTGTTGCCAGCTTCTCTCCTACCTTCAGATTGCTCCCAAATCATATTGAAAGTTAAGCTGGAAACACTCAGAGAGTGACATAAGTTTTGCTATTTGCACCAGCTCCACAGACAACTCCTGGTTTCTTCCCTGTAGGAAATAGGACCCAGAGCTGTTCTTTGGAGGAAGAGCACTTGTGGGAATCCCCCAGGATAGCTCAGGATTATGGGGCTGCTCAGATTTTACTCTGGATTATTGCCAATAGTGGCTTTTGCAGCTATTCTGTGCTTCCTGCTGTTCTTTCTTTCTTTCACATAACCAGGAAAGCACTCTCTGTCACCTGGGGATTAAAGAATTTCTTAATGGAAGCCTTATGCATCTTTCAGCAAATGAATGTTTTGTATTTCACACACACAAATTTACTCTTTGAAGTTCCATGAACTTTCTTTTATTTTTTTTCTGTGGTGCACCTTGGAATTGTCTCGGGTCAGGGTGGAATGGTGCTCATTAGTTTTGCTTTGTTCCTGAAAGACACACACCTTGTCTTTTCAGGGCGAGGAAAGGAAGGCCTGTTTCTCTCTGAGGTTGCATTTGAATAAAAATACTCTGTTTCTCAAGGAAATGATCACTCAGAGACTGCAGCTACCCTGTGTATATTGAATATTTGAATTCACTTAGCAGGCTGCATGGCCATATACTGCTTAGGGGCTTATTAATATTTATTTTTTCATCATAGAAGGTCAGTTCTCCACACAGCAGTCTCCATGTTTGTAGAGCTGCTCTAGTGGTCTGTAACAGCTGAGTGTCTATTTATAGGTGCATATGACTTCTTCCATACCTTACTTTTGGGGCATGAATTTTCTTGGTATTATATTATTTCATAGTTTTTATGGGGTTAAACAAGCATCCTTGTGGATAACAAAACTGAGTCGCATGGGCAAGACTGACTAACCTGTACCACGGAAGGGTAGAATCGAAAAACCACATGACTAAAGACAGAGTGACCCATGTTTGAAAGTGAGAGAAAAATGTATGTGCTTTCTTTAATTGTATTTACACTTTGTGTACTCTAGGCAGTGCCAAGTTTGTACAAATGGAAGACCTTAAGTTACGTTGATACAATGAGTGGGGATACAGTGCTAAATAAACCCTCTCTGGAAAGAATAGGTGATGTTCTGTGCAGTAGATCCTTGCTGGAAAATCTAAACAAATAAATTGATGCCTGGCATAACTCTGCTGCAATATGTTATGTGAGAAAGGAATTTGTATCTGTGGCTCAGATGCTCTGTTCATATTAGTAAATGAAATTTCACTCTGTGGTGATTCAGAGAAGAGACAGCGTTTTTCACTTCTGCCTAGACCTTGGGGTCTAGGCAAATCTTAAATTCAGCACTTTGATTTAGCACCCAGAGCCAGTACAACAAACAGCCTCAGTGCAGAGTGAAGCCAGGGCGGGGCTGACACACCAGTGCCAAGCCCATCTCGTAGCACTGGGGATGTCACAGCAGTACAGGTGACACTCTCAGGGGAGTGATGTGATCAGTGAAGGGACAGTTGTTGTGACACTGCTGTGTCTCATGGCTGCTCCACTGGAGGCAACTGGAGTCGTGTCCTTTACATGAAATGTCAGGAGCTGCCTTCCTGGGGGTTTCTTTTCCAGCTGTAATTCTCATGTAATGAGCATTTCAGTGTGTTTTCAGCAAAGGTAAATAAGTGTTACATAATTTGCTTGATTGACGTGTGTTTTATTGCTCCAGCTTGAGCGCTCCATTGAGATTTGGAATCTGTCAGTTTTATTCTCTTTTCTCCCATCCCTTTATCAGGGATGTATTTGCCTGGGAGCAGTGGCTTTCCTGGGGATAGTGGGTTGTTAAAGATATTCAAAATTTATACCTGGTTGTTTCGAACCAAGATTGTTATCTTAATGCATTGCTTGCACGTGGCTGTCCAAAATGTGCATATGCTTATGAATTTCTAAGTTGTGAACACATTTGTATTCTTTCATTTGCTGTGCTTCCAGTTTCCTTGAACCTTGGTTCTTGCTATCTGTACTCCTGAGGGAAAGAAGAGAATCCTATCTCAACTAGGATTGGATTAGGAGTCCATGTCCCAGATCCTTTTGATCTGGGATAAGCTGAACAACCTGTATTTTGAAAAGCAACTCACACAATTTTTAAGTTGTGTGTGGTTTTCCCTTTTTCTTACTTGTTTCGCTTGTAATTTTCTCCATGGAGAGCCTGTGCACCAACAGCTTAATTAGGCCTGAAGATTCTTGAGATCACGTGGCTGCAACTCTTAATCTTTGTGGCTTATGTGCATGGTGGTTTCCTTGCTAGACCTTCACCAGATTTTAGATTAGCACAGATGTTTTCTTTATTACTGAGATGATTGCCACAGTAGTTTTAGTAAGAACAGTTTAATCTTCCAGGAGAGATTGACGTGCTTATTTGAAAATAATTTGAAACATTGCACTTTAAAGTGCAACATACTGCACTCTATCTTGCATTTCTCCTCCACTTAAATGCTGCTAGTGATACAAACTTTTTTAGTCCAATACCCCCAAAACTAACGATCCTGTCCACTTTCACCGAGCTGAATGTGTTGCCAAGAAACTGAACAGGATGGGGCTGGGTTGACCTGCATGTTCACTCCAGTGGAGTTGCAGGCAAGACCTGGCAGCTGAATAATTCATTTGTTAGCAGGTCACACGGCTGTCCTTGCACAGGTCAGTCACGATGCTGGGCTCTCTCCTTCTCATTACTCCATCTTTCATCTCTCTCCACTTAGCATAGCTCAGCCAACAAAGTTAATAGATTCCCATCTTTCACTAAAATTCCTGTCTTGTAGAGGATGATAAAGAAGCAGAGGCTGGAGCTGCCCTCAGTGGTTTGTGATTTATAACCGAGGGGAGAGATCTACCTCCTGTTGTCACAACCATGACAAGTGTTGCCACAATGCAGCAGTGATTGTTTAGATGGGACATGTAAATAAAACAGAGCCATCTGGACTGCTAAAAACACAGCAAACACAGAATTCTGCTAGTGAGAGTGTATTCAGACTGTCTCTTCCTTTTAGATAATCAGAATCTGTGGGTTTCATTCACTTCTTGGAAGTATTTTTTTCTTTTTGATCAGCAGTTGGGAACATTTACAACCCTTGGAAAATCAACTGAAGTCTAAAAAACCACCAGCCTGCCTTTTTTTGGTACATCCAGTCATCAGGTTTTCCTTTGAGCTAAGGCTCAACATCCAGTTTCAGGATAGGTAGGAAATGGGCACAAGTTTTCCTATGAATATGAGTTTCAAAGTTCTCCACCTTCTCATAGAACAAAAGACTAGAAAATGTTCAGTGCAAAATTTAGGATTGAATTCATAGAGTTGGACAGAGCTGAGAAGTTACATGAAAAATTACACCCAAGGTGAGCGCCTTCTGACTCTTTAGAGAGCTTTTATTATTTGGCAGTTATCAGGGATTTTTGTACTGTTTGGGAAATGAAATAATTATAAGCCATGAACTGAAGGCACATTTTTCTTTCATCACTGATTGCTGATAATCTGCAGTAGTCCTTATTACTTTAAATATATTGCCATTTGATGTTTAGATAAGCATAGGAAGGAGGTATTTTTCTCTCCATATCTGAACCTTTTTTTTAACCTACTATGATCAGGCAGCCAAAATGCAGGATCTGATGCTAGTCCTGTCTGGAATTACATTATTCTTTATATGTTGTGGCTTTAAGTGCCTTCAAAGAGGCAATGTGTGGGAGGTTCTTTGTCTTTAATGTATGTGAAATTAGCACTGCATATTTATATTGTTGGGATTTGGACAGGAATTACATTTTGGGATTTATTTTTTTGCTGCTAGCATGAACTTCCTGCCATAAGCATCTGGCGTTTCTGAAGATCATTCTTTGCTACCATACAATATACAAGCATTTAGGCCATTATGTTTGGGCTGTTGAGGAAAAAATATTAGAGTAGTGGAGCATAGCAAAAACACCAAGAGAGACACAAATATGTGAGTTCATTCCAGCAAGTGTTTGAGCAGCTGTAGACTTCATATTTAGTTCTGAAAAGGTCCATGTGGAATTCTATTCAGAATTTTAAATATGTGCCTAAATATGGTGTCTCCTGATGAATAAAATAATTATTTTTCCACTCCTTGAACAGTTTTCCTGATTCTGTTCACATTTCCACCTCATGAGCAGGCTGTGTTTGCCCTGGCTTTGCATAATGGCAGGATTAGCTGATAGTAGCCTTCTAAAATCTCAGGTAGGTCTTCCCTTGCTATGCTCATTTTTCAGCTCCTTGCCTTGTTCTTTGCTGAGCTGGAATCAAATCAGGTTGGTTATTACATCTCTCCCAGGCAGGATTTGAATCCATCATGTACTGGAGACACAAGCCATGATTGTAGTGCTTCCCTTAGTATTTCAGCTCTCAATTTAACCTGGGGAAAAGTGGACNTGTGTGTGTGTGTGTGTTTGTTTGAGGTCTGTTAGTGCTAAAGACATGTGGGAGTCTCTGAGAATTGCTAAACTAATGGACTGCCTGCAGCCTGACAGTGCAAAGTGCCTTCAGCTCCCTATAAATTACATGAGTTTTCTGTTAAAGCAGCAGTCAGGACTTCCATGCAGCATAACTGGCTTGCTTTAGCAGGTTTTTAACTAAAATAGGTTGTGTTAAGCATAGTGTAGTCAAATGAACTCTGCTGGTATTCACATTTGTAGACATCAGGTATAAATGACCTTTGATTTCAGAGGCTGCTAGGAAAAACATGAACCTATGTGCTACTAAGAGGGTCTTCGAGGTGGATGGCATTTTTATGTACCTGACAGCAAAGAAAACAGGATGCTGTGATAGTGTTTGCGTTCAGAAAAGTCAGGGTTAAATGAATGAAATGTGCCATTTGTGCTCATCCTGACACTGAATGCTCCCAAGTGCTGGCTGTGCAGGCAACTGTGCAGATAAGCTGGCTGGTCAGATGGGAGCCAGTTCAGAAACAGAACCTGAGAATTCCTTGGCATTGGAAGAGAATTAAGAAGTTTCACAGAAATATTCACTCGAGATTGCTGATAGGGTTGTATGATTTTTGTTAACTTGTTTGCATGAGTCAGAATAAATGCCTTCTTGTAGTTGAATTTATTTTTGGTTAGTAACTTTTACTTTCCTAGGTGTGTACCTGGGCCTAGAGAAACACCCTCAAACAAGGTTACCTTCCTGCATGGAAAATTCCTCAAACTGTGAAAAAAGGAATGGGAAAATCTTGACATTTCCATTCTGCTTGCTAAAATTCACACAATTCTTGGAATGTTTTCTCATTTTGCCAGATGTGGGGGAAGGTTTCCCTGTGTCAGATCTTCTGGGAATGTTCCCTCTGCAGCACAGTGACACAGCAAGGGCTTTGCTCCAGCAGTGGCATCAGCTGGGCTAGGGAGGCAGCATCCTGACTGATTCACCGGGGGAAAGAGCAGGGAGAAGGAGCTGAGAAGAGAGGTCTATAAATACTTGCATGGCTGCAGCTCTGCTGCTCCCTGAACCAAGTTACCACTGCTACAGTGCACTTTGCAAAAATGTCACATCCCTTCACTGCTCAGCACTGAATCGTGTGGAAATCACCAACTGCACTATTAATTTGGGTTGGCTTGGAGTCACCCTGGCATTTTAGATCAGGAAAATGGCTTATATGACTGTGCTGTCAGCCTTTCCTCCTTTCCCTTATTTATCTCCTTCCACTTTCCAATGGCTCTGGAGTTTACTACTCAACTTCAGCCAAAGTTTGTAAAGGATCAGAAATCCTTGAAGGTGTAACATTCCTACAAACATGATAGAAATGGGTGATTAGGTGCAGGAGAGACCCCCACTGGAGCTCCCAAAGAGGGAAAAGCACATTGCCTGTCGTGGTTGGTGTTTTCCTGAGGGATGAGCCTGGACATGGCCCTGCTCTCTTGCCCAACCACACATGGACGCGATGTCTGGAAGGGAAACCTCTTGTTATAGAAGTGCTGGGGATGTGCAGTAACAGGCTTTCACAACATAGAGGTGTGTTTAGGGACGCATCGGAGGCTCTGAGACAAAGGGGAGCTTCTGCTCCACTGATCTGTGCTTGACGAGAGGGAAAAGGAGGATCTGGGAGGGGACTTGGTATTTGTCTCCCAGTGGGTGTTAAGGTGATCCTTTTGACAGAAATAGGAGAGAGGGCAGTTGCTCAATCTTCCAGTGACAGTGTCTTTCTCTACTGTGTAACATATTCAGTCTCATTAAGAAGGTGCCAAGATTGGCACCATTTTTTTTTTCCTATGAATTTGTAGTATATAAATACTCTCATTTAAAGAGCTTTTCTCAGCTTTTGGCAAGCTACAGGTTTACAAGTTGGTTTGCTTATCCTTAGGGTTAGCTCTGGACAGTGCAGTGAAAAATAAATCAACATCCAAAATGCAACGTGGAATAATGCTGCTGGGTAATTTTTGTAAATGGAAAAGTTTGGCCTCCACACAGAACCAGCTGCTGGCATTCCCCTCTCTTCCACAATCAAGTGTAAAGATTCCCTGCAAGGAATTTATTTGTGGAGGGTATTTAGTAACTGAATGCTTAACATTTATGTTACCTCTATTAGTTTTATTGTTTACCAACCAAGCCCAAAAATATTTGCCTAAGGTGCAAGCTGCTGCAGTGCTCTTACCTTTATTCAATTTTAACAATATCTGTCCCAAACGGATCAAGTTGTAAAACTTTCCTAAAGGCAACAAAGTCTGATCTTGGAATATATTGAGCTGATGTGTCAGCATCTGAGAGCAGTTTTGGAAAGTATCATCTCTGGTATATCCAGTAACAGGTTATTCTTCCTCTCTCTGGATCCACTTTAGAAACTGAAAGATGTTGTGTTGTCGCAGGCTTTGGTTTCTCTTTTTTTTTTTTGTTAGAGAATTTTGCCTCCATAAAGACTGTTAAGAAATGCTAAAAATCGATACTTAAGGAGAACAACAGAAGTGGCCAAGCCCGGAGAGCATCTGGGCCACACTTCTCTGTCGGAGGGTTTCTCGGAAAGGGGCCGAGATACCCCGAGAGTTGGGGCTGGTAAGAGCCGGGACAGGGGCAGCTGAGGTCTCTCTTTCTCTCCGTTTCGGAGGAAGATGCGCGCAGCTGCCACCGGGGGAAGGGAACTCGCTGTTACAACTGCAGTCCATCCCAGCCTGTTTCTCCTGCCACGGCTGCTGAGGTTGGTATCCTGTTCATACCTCGCTGAGAGAGGAACTCTTTTCACCTGGGGACCCTGAGATCCTGAGCCTGCCTCTCTTGGCCCCGACCGGCCCGTGCCGGCACCGCCACCGCCTCAGCCCCTGCTGCTTCTTTGGCGCTGTTCTGAGTTCCCACTGCACCAATCCTGCACCCCCACCCTGTTTGCACCCCCACCTGCACCCTCACCCCACCCTGAGGCATCACGGANCCTGCCACGGCTGCTGAGGTTGGTATCCTGTTCATACCTCGCTGAGAGAGGAACTCTTTTCACCTGGGGACCCTGAGATCCTGAGCCTGCCTCTCTTGGCCCCGACCGGCCCGTGCCGGCACCGCCACCGCCTCAGCCCCTGCTGCTTCTTTGGCGCTGTTCTGAGTTCCCACTGCACCAATCCTGCACCCCCACCCTGTTTGCACCCCCACCTGCACCCTCACCCCACCCTGAGGCATCACGGATTCCACCTACAGCCGTGGAGCTTCCAGTGCATCTCGTCCACCACCCTGGGATTGCTGTGGGTCGAGCCGCCATTGGCTTGTGCTCCCCGAGCTCACGCCGGAGCGCCCCCTGCAGCTGCGGGGGGACCATTGCATCTTCCCTGCCCACTGGAGCCACCAGCGCCCCTGCCGGTGTGACCATCACTGCACCAAGGGGGAAAGTGCCCACAGCTGAAAGAAGGCTGTTAGTGGGGTTTCTGATTCTGCTTTGTTGTTATCGTTATAGTTGTTGTTTTGTTTTGCCTTATATATTAGTAAAGAACTGATATTCCTATTCCCTATCTTTGCCTGAGAGCCCCTTAATTTCAAAATACTAATAATTCGGAGGGAAAGAGGTTTACATTTTTCATCCCAAGGGAGGCTTCTGCCTTTCTTGGCAGACACCTGTCTCAAACCGCAACATGTGTGTAAAAGAAAGAGTTCAAAAGCAGAAGCAGTTTATCCCATCTTGGAGATTAAGAAACTTGTTAGGTTAGTTTATTTTGCTTTCCTTTCAATCTGCATAGATTCTGGCTTTTGCCTTGTGAGAAACAGCTGCTGAATTTTTTCCTACCTTTCCTATAGCCCCAATGGTCATGGAGATCACATTTTTATGTCCCACCCCAGAAGTGCAAAACCTATCAAGCTTAATCTCAAATGTAGCTGACACTGGTACAAAACACAGTAGTTCAGTGTGGGCAATGTCCTTCAACAGTTTCTTCTTTTGCTGCTGAAAGAGCAGAATCACACAGGTTCTGGAACCAGATTTGCAAGTATTTTCTTCCTACTCAGAACATTTTTGATAGGAATGTTCATTTTTAGTGAAATATGTCAAAGTCTATCTTTAAAGTAAAGAACGAGCTTAAATACACTGAAAGTGTAATAATCCAGCAGTATTTTCTGATGGAGAACCATATAGCAGAGAACAACAAAAGGTAGAGTTTGTCAAACTTGCAATGGAAGTACCTGGATTTTCCCTTCCATTTATATCTGTAAAAAGAAGAAAATATGTAACAGGAAAGAATTGTTTTGAGTATGAGCTTCTAGCCATCAATGAAGGCAATGAAATTTGAATCCAGTCATGCACACTTGGGAGCACAGCTGGATATGGATATCTGGATGCATGCTATGCCCAGAGCTGGACTGGGGATGCTCAGCACATGTTTGCTGATTTGGGAATCCCTTTGGGGGCCTGGAGACAGCAGACTCTAATTTCAGGATCTCAGAGGGACTTGGGGAGGCAAAACCAAGCATCTTGGTGCTTGTATTTGGGCTGTTCAGCAGATGGACATTGCTGGGATGCTCAGAGCTTTGGTAAGACTTAAATCAAAGAAGATGTTTTTGGGAAACACCAGAGCAGCACCTTTCACCTTCTGTCAGATCTGGCCTGAAATGATGTCTTTCTTGATAACCAGGAGAGCCTATTTGTGTCTCAGTACTGACTTTATGTCTCAGTACTGACTTTATGCTGCCAGAAGCACTCTGGAGTGAGTGAAGCCATGGCAGGCTCTGCCCTTGAAAAGCTATGCATAATATTTGTTTTTTATGTTGGAAATTTGCGACATAGTAAAATTCTTCTCTCCTATCAAAATCTCCTTCATGGGAAAAAAAAAATCTCCTTGAGCGTTTCTGCTTTATAGAATTTAAACAGGGTGGCCATGGGGTCACTTGATTTCTTTTTTCAGCTATAAATATTTACATCTTTCTGTGCTTTTTTCAGGAATCTGCGATGAAAGAGAACTAGATTCTGATGATCATCCTGACACTTTTGCTGTCACCTGTGTTGACAGGTAAGCGTGCCAAGCTGTTTTTGGAGATAAAATGTTTAAATTATTTGTGTCAGGTGGGCAAAGCTACAGTCACAGCCCTGGACCTCAACACTGGGTTGTGCTGGATTCTGCAAAGGTGAGTTTTTCAACAAACAGGTGCTCAAAAGTGCTTCAAAAACCTTCTTGATCTCCAGCAAGGAAAATGTCCTTCCTTCTGCTTTATGATGGTGGGTGGCTTACAAAAATTATCTCAGAGCAGACGAATTTGCAGCTGAACTGCAGCCTGGAGTGAAGATGGCTGGAAGATCTTGTTGACATTTATCATCCTCCTCCTCCTCCAGTACCTGAAATAAGAACTAGCAGGTAGACTGAAGTTGTCATACTTCTTGTGTTAGACATGATACCCCCCTGTTTTTATCTAGGATCAATTTAGTAATGAGGTCCCTGCAAATTTGCAGCTGATACTGGAACTGGATGAAGAATTTCTTAGCTTTTGTATGTCATACAGTTAGGTGAGAATGGATGGACTCGAGCCTCTTGTGATACAGCACAATCATTTTTCTTTTATCTCTTTTACCTTATCTAAATGCTGCATTTTCAGTGTTTCCTATTAATAAAGACTTCTACTCTCTACATTTATTATAAATCTCTTTATCTTTTCTTTTCTCTGAATTTTTGAAAACGCAGTTCAAAAACTTTTGGCAGCACTCCGGAGATGACTTAGAACTTCTTAGCAAAACAATTTCTTGAAGTAAGGTTATTTTCTTGGCTTCCAGTTCAATAATTACAAAATAATATAGAAATATGTAGCTCAGAAAACACAAAACTAGAACAAAAAGGACACTGATTGAAAATAAGGTTTCCTTTGGTAAAGTGTGATGCTTTTGTATGATCTGAAAACTAAAAATATAATTTTCTCTGTGATAAGAGGAACTGAAGATACCTTTTCTTGCACTGGCTGCTGCAGGTGTCTGTGTCAGTGTGCATTTGTGAACACAGATCAAGGATTAGATAGTGAGTCCTAACAGTGCCTTTGGATGAGCACTGGAAGGAGAGTGAAAATACAAAAATTATATAAAATGTGTCAGATGGATTGCTATAAAGTGTGTGGTGACATGAAGCAGTATAATTGGAGCAGTAGTCTGTAAAAATGGAAAAAGATTTAAAAAATGTGTATGCCTCAAAGCTCAGTCCAACAAATTTCTAGCTTATCAGGGCATTTAATAATTGACTTCATGCTTCTGTGGTAGGCCTGCTATAAAAGATAAGCAGAGCAATCTAAAGAGAGAGATGCAGAAACAGGTGTGCAAATTTGGCTTTTAAGTGTTATGTTTGACAATGTATTGAGTTCATGGGAATAAGTGTGTTTTATTGGCTGAAATATTTAAGTTTGCAGGGACACCTTCCACTATCCCAGATTGCTCCAAACCTCATCCAACCTGCCCTGCAACACGTCAGGGATCCAGGAGCAGCCACAGCTTCTCTGGGCAACCTGTGCCAGGGCCTCACAACCTCCTGAGTAAAGAATTTCTTCCTGATCTAAATATCCCCTCTTTCAGCTTAAAACTATTCCCCCTTGTCCTGTCACTATCTGCCTGTGGAAAAAGTCACTCTCCTTTTATATAAGCCCCCTTTAAGAAGCATGTAAGAAAATTCAGCTGACATGCAGAAATGGTCACTCTCCATGTCTGACTGAAAAACTAAGTGGACAAGAGAAGTTTGGATTTATTAAGAACTGCAGAAAACTTTTGAGGTGAGGCAGCTAGTGACAGCAAGTGTGAAAAAACCACAAAACCAGCCTTGAGGGAGACTAAATAAAAGCTGTGGGAGAACATTAAGAAGACATAAAATCTAACAGCAAATCTCTTTTCAACGCTTCTTTTCTTTAAAAGTGCAAAAATGAGTATTTCTAGTTTTATATTAATGCTGAAAAGGGCTTTTCTTGTGCCAGGTCTGCCTCCTTCGTTTCTGCAAATGGCAAAGCAGAGAAAAGGTTTTTTTAAATCTCATTAATGGATATGTCCTGAAGGATTTGGTTCACATGATGGGCTTAATTATAGCCTTTCCTGCTCAGCGGCATTACAGGGAAAGCAGAGCTGCCTGGATGCTGTTCCTCCCCTCTGATGAGGTGCAGGCACAGGTAGCTGTGGCAGCATCACCAGCAACATCAGGAAACAAGCTTTGCATCACAATTGTTACAGCAGCAATGCACCTGGAGGCACCACAGCAGCAAAGTGAGGGGTGCGTCTTAGAGGGTCACCCCAGCTCCCAGTTTTATAGAAAACCAGGAGTCCATCCAAGCACAGTGTTCCTGGGCATCACTGCTTGTCATTCCTAGGAAGTCATGGTCACACATGGGTGCTCTTCACAAAGGTTCTGTCAAATCTGCTATCAGCAGCTGCTCCTTTGGAACATTTAATAAGATCTTTTCCTGAATATTTCTCTGTGGCAGAAACTGATAGTAGTATGCCTGGAGTGCAAGTGATGCTGTTTTCTTATTAGTATTATTTTCTATCCTGATTCAATCAAGATTTTTTTTTAAGTGCTTTTATATTCAGTTTGCATATCTTGATTAGACTGTAATAATTTCCATGGCTGGAATCTCCAAAGTGTGCTGTCAAGAAATTATAAATGGTAATGAAATCATTTAATCAGGACTTCCAGGAGTACAATCAACATGAAATCTAGTCAATTAGAAATAAATCTGTTGAAAGTATTTCTAGTTCTCCAAGAGCTTCATTTGAAGACTTATGTTACCTGGGACTTAATTAGAGACCTACACAAATAGGTAGAAAATACACTTCATAAAGAAATCAATGTAAGGGGTGTAAATGAATCCAGAAATTTTAGTGATGCTGAAATTTGCCTGAATCTCCATTATAAACTAAGTTGCACAGCCACCAGATGGAGAAGAATTATGGTACCAGCTGTGACTTGGCACTCTGCAGACCACATCTTGCATCTTGTGTCCAGTTTTGGACCCACCACAGTACAGGAAAGATATGGACAAACTGGAGCAGGTTCTGTGGAGGGCCATGAAGAAAAAGAGGGCTGGAGTATTGTCCTGCAAGGAGAGGGTGGAAAAGAGCTGGCTTTAGGGAGATTTTCCAGGCAGGCCTGGATAAAAGCATGGGAAACCCAAGCAGATCTCATTGCTGGACATGATTTGAGCACGTGATTTTGAGCAAGTAAAGACCTCCAGAGACCCCTGTGACCCAAATGACTTGGTGATTCTCTGAGGCTAAGGCACAGCAAAGAATCCAGGTCATGTTCAGGGAGACTGATTTTAACTTGATTCTGCATTGAGAAGAGGGATAATTCAGAAGAACAGCCTTGTTGGTATCCTAAACTGTCCCTAAATTAAAGGTATTGTGAGCACTTAACCCAGGGTGATTTAGCATGCTATTCATTTTCACTATTAAATTCCAAACTAAACCTGGCCTTTAAATAGCAAAAGCTGGAATAGTTTATGAATCTGTATTTTCAGACAATAACATTCTTTCTATTTTTTTGTTTTCCTCTTTTGCCTAATGGTCACAAACATGAATCTCATTCTGTTTTCTTCTTGCCTAAGAAGTGATATTTTATTTCTCAAGCTGTTTACTGAAGGTAATAATTAAATCTTGGTAGTCAGTGAGGAAACTGGCTCTTTTAATCAGTTAAATTGGGTTGATTGCCTAATGTTCGGCTGGCTATAATTTGGTAAAAATGAGTTTCATATCTGTATAATGAATTGAATGAAAAATCTCAAAGGTCAAGAAAATAATTTATTTCTCAGTTATTCTACAGAGTCACTGTGTTCTCTGGGTCAGTTTGGTAGATCATGAAACCTTTCTAAGCCTGCAAATATTTTCTCCAGTCTGCCATCGCCATCCCTCACCTACAAAACCCTAAAGAATGTCCTTGGTTGTGCCATGAACACAGGCTAGAGTATAAATTAAACCCCAAGATATACTTACCTTGAGTTGGAAAATAGCTGGGGAAGATGCAGGCAAGGTCAGGAGAATTTCTTTTTCAAAATTACCTCTTAAAAAAAAAATGTCAGGGAAGTTTTTCTGCAATTAAGAGAAGCCTGGAGACCATCTGTCCCTGGGAAACAGGAGTATTTGCTGCAGACAGACAGATGGGCAGAGGGATAGTGAGGACAAGGCACGTGGCTGTACTTGCAGTGGAGTTTGGCTAAACCAAACACTGCTCACCTGCCCTGGTTCTCCTCCATTCTTTCTGGGTCACTGTTTGTTTACTGCTTCCCCTTGGATTAAGGAAAGAAATTAAGTTGGTGTGAAGGTCAGGGAAAATCTCCTCCTGTGGGCACTTTGGCAGAGGACTGGCCCAGAATTGCAGACATGGAGAGTCTGAGCTCTGTGCCCCCAAATCCCACCTGTAGACACTTGATGTCCTCTGCACACCTCAAGGGGTGTTTCCTGCTGAGTTGACATAGAAACAGATTTGTTGAAACCAAATGAGAAAAAAAAAACCCAACATACAGAAGGAGAAAGGGTAATTGATTTTATTTGTTCTATCAACTCTCAACCAAAAACAACTCATCCTTTTATAAGAAAAACAGAGCATCTGTTTGAAGCTTTGCTTTTTTAAAACGGGCTTGTTATTCCACTGATTAAACTATAGCAAACAATGAGACTGTTTCTGTCAACACAGCAAATAAAATGACATAGTAGCCCCCACCAGGATCACATCTGAGGAAAATTCAGGTTAAACTTCATAGCAAACTCTAAATGATAAGCTGTGTGTAAGAAGGAGAGGGAATCTGCTTTATCTATTCTCAGGGCTTGATCTAATCTATATAACAAGACACCAGCAGTGCTTCTCTGTTAACATTTAATTCTGTTTGTATTTGAATTATCGGAAAAAATGGTTTATGGGTAAAGAGGTTGATAAGCATCAAATGCAAATTAACAAGCAACAAAGCTGCTTTGTCCATCAGGGACATGAAATGGAGGTAAATATGTGCAGCGAGCTTTGATTTTTTTCAAACTCCTATTGTAAATCTTTTAAAATTCTCTTATGTCTTTTCCCTTCCAACATTTCATAATCTTTTTGATATTCACGTAGCTAAGCGCAAGCAGAGGCTGGAAGATAAAATGGCTTGCCCTACATACTTTTGTTTGGTAAGGACATTTGGTGAGCACCCCAAAATGACCATTAATCCATCTCTTTAGAAACAGACAGTGACTATTAAAAATTGAAGTGGTGTAATACTTCAGTATTACTTCAAGAACACGTCATAACTGCTCACATTATAGCATTCTTGGTTTGGATAACTGAAGAGGAATTCTTTCTTTCAGTCAGTGCATCTGCAGCATATTTTGTCATAGAAAACTTGAAGGATGGGGCACCCACAGCTGCTCTGGGCAACCAGTACCTCCCCACCTTCTTAGTAAAGAATTTCTCTGTAACATTTAATATAAAAGCTGTCATGTTGCGAAGAAATGCCTTTCTGGATCCAGAACTGGATTAAACTGATAAACTTTTCCATGTTTCATGTTGGCTTTTCATATCTTGGCTGTTGTTTTGCTCATGAATACAATGTTGAGTCCAAGAAGACATCTCAGGTTTTGGATGCAGGTCAAGTTGTGTATCTGGGACAATGTGCTTGGTACATTTCCTAAAACATTTTGTTGTTTTCCACCCTATTTGAATTAGTTATTTAGCTGCTACTTACTTAGCTTTTTTGTTTGTTTGTTGTTTGTTTGTTTATCATCTGTTTAAAGAGGTTCAGAATTCTGGATCAGTATGTCCTAAACAGATGAATTTTCAAACCAAGTGTTGTTTTTACAACTAGGTGCATGCAATTCCTGTAAGGATCCAATCTCTTATTTAATCCTTCAAAGTGATTATTATTTTGCCAGAAGTAAACTATAGTTTCCATTGCAAGGAGTAGTTAAAGAATGCCTCAGGAGTACTGTTGTCTATCTGTTGGACAGCAGAAGTTCTAATAAATGTGAAAATTAGAGGCCATGCTAAATGCAACTGTAGAAATGAACAGAGCATGGAAGGTACCTCTGTGGGGCTCACGGGGCTGAACCTAATTCCTTGTCTGGAAGAAGGACCTTTAAATAAAGGTCAGCCAGAATTGCTCTGGAAACCTTGTGGAGGTTTAAAAGAAGCCACTTAAGAACTTACATTGCGGCTATGAATTGTCCTTTACTGTAAACTTCCCTGTGCTGGTTAACATTTATAATACTTGCTGTGTTTCCCCTATTAATATGTTTGAATCATTTTAAAAACATTTTAAACCATTTTAACCAATTTTACTGCTCCACCCTTTGCTAAATCTTTGCACCTCATTCCTCCTCCTGCCAGCAGGTTCTGTTTTCTCATGTTGAAATATTACTTCAGATGTTTTCCATGTTGAAATTCTACTTCAGGCATTCAAAAACTTTTTCTACATTTCCTTCTCTGCCCATCTTCCAGCCTTCTTCATTCAGCACAATAAGTTGCTTGTCTCCTGTATTCTTGGTACCTATCCTTCCCCAAAATGTCTCTTTACATCTGCCTGGACTTCAGCCTTTCCATGGAGATACCATGACCAGCTGAATAGTTTACAGGGAAAATAAATGCTCATTAGAAGAGACAGAGAACAAAGGAGAAATTTAGCATCCAAAGCTGCTTGGTAAGGAAAGAAACTTAAAAAAACTACCCTGCATTTGCAAAAATAGGCTGCTTGTGTTGATTTTGTATGTGTGGAGCAGTGAAAACAGTGAAGTACCTGTGTTTAAAAATACTAAAATAAAAAAGTACCTTCTTACAGACCCACTTTAATCATATGATGTTGGCATTTAAGACTTAAAATACCAAAAGTTAATGGGGCTTAGCTTCTTGGCGAATCTGTGCAAATCTACATGAGCAAGAGAACTCAGAAATTAGTGTCAGGTTCAACAATTTCTTCACACAATTTTCTTCTTTCTTAAAAAAAAAAAAAGGTGGGGTGAAGTCTCACTCTTGAGCCCTTTTGCAAAACAATTTGGCACCTGTGCTGATCACCCAGCAAAGAAATCAAGGAGTGCATAAATCTGCTCTTTAAAAGAGCAGTAAAAACAATCTCCTGGTGATGCTGGTGAGAACAAATGGATATGATCATTGACTTTGAATATTGATTTCCAATCAATAATTCATTTTGGAAGCACGAGATGACACACTGAGAAACAACAGCTTCAGAGAAAAGTACAGGAGGAGTTTTTGCTTGTCATTCTGGTACTGTAGTACTTGTGTCAGCACACATCTTCTAAAATATTTATCTGGGTGTTTCAGTTATTTAACAGAAAGATCAAAAATACATCACCAGAAAGTGAATTTAAGTGAGGGACTGTTGAATGGGGAATAAAGCTGTAATTGGGGTTGTTGTCCCCGTCTGGTGGAGCTGGGAGAGCAGGGCGAGCTCCAAGTGCCTCATTTCCTTTGAGATTTTGCTGTGGATTGTTTAGCAGTCCTTGTGCATGTTCTGGCTTTCTTCTTGTAGATATTTTCTTTTAGGTTTTGCATTTGCCTGGCTGAGTTTTGTGTCCGTGGCTTTCAGACCTGTCCTGGTTGGAGCAGTGGAATTTGGGTGCTGTCGACGTTTTTTAGAG
>VZRX01009033.1:118914-146230 GCA_013398075.1 Notiomystis cincta | reverse complement strand
TCCTATATATATATTATATATATTGTCCTTCCTTTCAGGGCTCCAAGGCCCCCTTGGAGCACAGAAAATCTTGTACAGAATCCAATACTCCCCCTCTCAGAGCCCACCTTCAATCAGATGTGAGCAAAGATAAAGAGATTTGCATTTTGCATGTGATTTAACACCTGGAAAACACCACCTGGTCAAGAAAAGCAAGGAAAATGAGGGTATGAGGCATGCTTGAAGCTTAAACAGATTTTGAAACAGACCACAATCACCCAGAATCATGGAATCAGTAAGGTTGGAAAAGACCTCCAAGATGATTAATTCCAACCTTTGACCAAACACCACTCCAGGCTCAGTTTTGGTGAATCCACACACCAGGGCTTGGAAAATCCCTGAGATGTGGAACACATTGGAAAAGGTTTTACTGCAACTTCAGTAAAACCAGGAATCCTTGGCTGCTCTCCCAGGTAAATTAACACTCATGCCAAGTGCTGACCTGTCTGTAACAAAGGCCTCTCAGTCTGCCACAAAGTGTAATTAATTGGATGGAAAGATCTCCATGGATTTCAGTGGGATTGGCATCAAGGCTCTCAGTGTGAAGGAGAGGTCACTTCTGGAGTGACCTGTCCAGGCCAAAGCAGTGTCATGCACACTCTTGGCTTTCACTTGTCCCAGGTCTGAAACTGGAGCTGGCAATAAATATCTTCAATTACTAGTGGAAATCTTCAATTTAGTGATTTTGGGATGTTTCTGCCAATAGACATTTGTGGTGTCTTGGTTGATGCCTCTACAGAGGCATTTCCTCTTTACCTGTGCAAGTTTCTATGCCTGAAAAGATTCTCTGTAGTGATGTGAAACCAGGGTTGCCAAGAATTGTGCCAAAGACCAAACTCCACAGATTTCATAGTCCAGACACTGAGATGTTTCAGACATATCCTAGTCCTGCTTTCTCAGTATTCTACCCTGTTTTTTTTTTTCATTATTTCTCTTTTAAAAAGTCATTCTGTGACCTGAATGGAAAGTAGAAACAATAATACCTCACCAGTAGCTGACTGTGGGCAGACAAAGCTCATGAATAAAGAGATAATTTGGGTTTTCTGGTATTGGATGAGATCTCACTATGTCAAAGCTCTTTCCATGCATAAATTCACCATGGTGCTGCTGCCCTTTCAAACTCCATTTCAGTCTTACTTAATGAGTTTTAAAATGACCAGAGAGATGTTAGAATTGATGAAGAGATGTTGTTTATACTCGAAAAAGATATTTTAATTCTGTTTGTAAGAACAGACAAACACCATTGCAAGGTGAATGCCACTCATGTCCAGGATCTACTCTAAGAAATCTTCTTGTCAACTCTTATGCTGAATACTTTTTTTTCCCCAAAATATGCTTCTTTGGAGAATGAATAGTAGCAAACAGAGGGGTGGCATGAAATCTCTTTCTTTAAAGGAAATTAGTGGGGGAGAAAAAGAATGTAAAGGAAAGATTCCCAAGAAAATTGCTATGAAGAATTATACACAGATCAACTAAATATCCAGGAACTCATACAAGGCAATAAACTGTCATAAAATACACTGTGTCCAAAAGAGTGTGGCCAGCAGGACCAGGGCAGTGATTTCTGCTCTGTGCTGGGCACTGGTAAGGCCACACCTCGAGTGCTGTGTCCAGGTCTGGGCCAACAATTGAATATTGAGTGGCTGGAGCATGTCCAGAGAAGGGAACAGGGCTGGGAAAGGTTCAAGTGAATAAATCATGGGAGGAGTGTCTGAGAAGGTTCAACCTGGAGAAAAGGAGACTCAGGGGAGACCTTATTGCTCTCCATGACTCCCTGACAGGAGGGTGCAGCCAGGTGGGATCAGGCTCTTCTCTCAGAGAACAAGGGACAGGATGAGAGGAAAAGTCCTCAAGTTGTGCCAGGGGAGGCTCAGGTTGGACATGAGGAAGAATTCCTCCATGGAAAGGGTGGTCAAGCACTGGGAGATGCTTCCCAGGGAGGTGATGGAGTCCTCATCCCTGGAGGGATTTAAGAAACAATTGAATGTGGCACTCAACTCTGGGCAGGGTGACGAGGTGGGGATCAGCCACAGGCTGAACTCGATGATCTTGGAGGTATTTTCCAACTTTTATGATTCTGTAATTCTGTGGATAATCGGGTTAAAAGACATTCCTGGAAAATGTCAGACAGCTTTGTGCTCCTCCTGGTTCTGGAGTGGGTGAAGTAGAAGTTCTCATCTCTATCAGACGATGTAAACCACATTTTGTAAATCTCTCTAATTTGATTATTTCTCTGTAAAGTGTATAATTGCCACTCTTTTGCCATTACAGCCAGACTAGCATATTCCTAGGATATTTAGATAATTCATTACCATACTGCTGAAGACTGCATTTCCTGGAGTTTATATGGATTTTCTGTAATTGCATCATAGAATTATCACAGAAAGCCTTGGGTTGAAAGGGACTTTGAAGTTCATATGGTTCCATCCCCCTGCCATGGGCAGGGACACCTTCCACTATCCCAGGTGGCCTTGGACACTTCCAGGGATGGGGCAGCCACAGCTTCTCTGGGCAGCCTGTGCCAGGACCTCACCATCCTCACAAGGAAGAATTCCTTCCTGTTAATCCATGTAAAATCTCTGCTTTTTTATTTCAGATTGTAGATGTCAGTGCATTAATTTGTGTGTGTGATGTAGCTATGGGAAAGGAGTAGCTTTAAATTCCTGCCATTTATTGAGATCTATGCTGGCTCTTCTTGCCAGTTTAGTATCTTGGATGCCCCCACTCATCAGTGCTGAGAGAAAAGTTCCTGTAGCAAAAGGGTCGTCCTGTTTTACATTCCCAGGTTCATCTGTGAGGTGCTGCTACACACAGATTGAAGCATAAGATGCAATTATTCTGGAGCCAGGAAAGGTAATAGGATGGCTCTTCCTGACCTGACTTTGAAGTGTGGTTAAAGCCACTTCAGAACAAGAAGAAATGTGGCTCCCTGATGCTCATTTTCAGGGGTAAAGAGTGAGTCACGGAGTATAGCAGAAAAATTTTCTCTTATTACCAGAAGTTATTCAAGGATTTGATGGAGATGTGCAGCAGGGATGTGAACTGCAAGATCAAGTGATAGATCCAGGGCACCACGGCTGAAAATCCCATTGTGAGTTTCTTAAAATGCTGGGTTTTTCTTACATGCACAGAGCACTTTCGAAATCTAAAGATGGAAAAAGCACTCAGTGCTATTATAAAAGATTCCTCAATAATTGATTCACTATGCTAATCCTTCTCCAAAATCCTACATTCATCTTTCAGTTTCTGCTGCTCAAATCCAGTCAGAGGAACAGGAAAAATGAACTGTTGCAACCAGTCTCAACAGAAAAAACCTCACCAAAATTCTCTTTCTGGTTGTTTTTCTCTGTTTATCTACTTGTTCTTAGTGTGTGGTTACAATTATTCTATTATCTCATTTTTTTGAGAAGTTCCAGGTTATGTTCAACGAGATTGCCTTCTGACATTCAACATTTGAAAGCCAATCTTTTCCTTTCCAAACTTCAAAGAGAAGGAACGACCTAGATGCAAGAATCTGGGATTTTGCAGCTCAGTCTACTGGCAAAGTCCATTTTCATGTGGTCAATTTTCCAGCACTTTTGTACCTGTTGATCACTTGATTTCCAGTGACAGAATTCCTGTAAAATTCCATCATGCAGAAACTTAGTGAGTGCAGTCAGCTCTCCTGAAGGGAGAAAATAAAACCAGAAAAAAAAAAAAAACTCAAACCAAGTTATATTTTGCCATAGTGAATCAGACCTGTGTTTTTCCTGTCCCTGGATTAGAACAACCTTAGAGAAGAATATAGATTTTATTCTTGTGGAGATCAGAGGGAAAACCACATCCAGTGTGGAGATCTAGACAATAGACCACACTTTGGGTATCCTTGCTTGTTCCTCTTTTTTTCCCCAGAAAATTTTCAAATTTGGAGAAAAGCCTTGCTGAAGAAGCCCAGCCACGGAAAAGGGAATATCTGAATCCAGAATCCAAGCTAGAGGCCGTGGGAATGTGAATCACAAAATCATGGAATGGTTTGGGTTGGAAAGGACATTGAGAAGATCATCTCCCTCCACCCCCTGCCACAGGCAGGGAAACCTTTCCCTATCCCAAGTCCCTCCAAGCCCCATCCAACCTGGCCTTGGACACTTCCAGGGATGAAGTACCCACAACTAAAAAGGCCACAATTTTTTTCTGGGGAACAATGAGCACAGCCTGGAGAGATCCATAAAACACAGCTTTGACCTACGGCACGAGGAAGGTTGGGCTGGCAGCCACAGCATCCAAAGATTCTCTGCAGCTGCTTCTGAGGACCTTCAAACTCCACAGAAACCATTGTTCTGCAGAAAAGCAAGTTCTAACCACCCTCAGACCCATCACATCTTGATCAATTTGAATTCCTTGGCCTCTGCTGCAGGTTTTCTATCTCATATCTCATCTCATCTGTAATTTATGAAGGAAAAATCAGCAGCTGTGTCACTCAGGGAAGAGTGGTGACCTCTGTGTCATCCCACACTGCCTTGTCCACACCAGAAACATTGGAATGGCAGCCAAGGGATGCACATTCCTGTTCACTCTGAGGGAAAACAGAATCCAAAGATAACAATGGCAGGATGAAGTTTCCCTGACTTGTGAGTTTGAAAGTCTTTGATAGAGAAAATAAAAAAACAGCTCAGTTTAGTTTAATATTTACCAAATAAAATCCAGATGAACTCTTGCTGCTTGGTTGGCAGAGCAATGGCTCAGGGATAGAGCTGAAAAATTGCTGAGGTGAGACCCACTTTGATGGCACTCAGAAGTCCTGTATATGAATTGTCACTGTTGTCATGTTTAAAGCCTGTGCTGCAGATCCCACTTCTCATAATTACTCTGCAATAAAACAAGAGCAAAACCCAATTTTTCAATTGTTTTCTCTGCCAGTTGAAATCCTCCCAACATCTCCCACCTCCCTCAGTTCCTTCAAGCAATCATGTGAATTCCAAGGATTTAATTGCAACTTGGAGACCGTTTTGTAAGACCAGAGGCCGTAAAACAAACCTTATCAGCCTTGGTAGAGACACTACAAACATTATTGTGGGTTTTTGTGCCTTCAGGGGGAGGGAGAATGGAATGGGTTTGGCAGGGAAGAAGAGAAGAGAAACAGAGGCGCAGAAAGCAGGTAGGACATGAATAATTATGGAATAATTTAGGTTGGAAAAGACCCTTAAGATGGTTATTGCGCCCTGTAAAGATTCACGGAGCGCGGAAGCCGCTCATCATGAAAATGCAAATGACTCGCTCTGATCTGAAGAGAGAGCAGAAAAAAACCCCAGTCAAGGCGTTGCCAGGGTTGACAGGAGAAGTGTTCGAGCAGATGAGCACCTCACACACAACCAGTTTAAAACAGGCACTGATTTTTTTATTAACTCAACTGGCACGTGAGGAAGTGAGAGATATTTTGATGGGAAAAGGGGAAGGAAGCGTCAGTTGAAGAAGGAAAAGTGAAGAAGCATTGATATAGAAAAAAAGGGATATAACAGCTCTTTTTCCTGGCCTGTGATGTTGAGAAAACCTGAGGGTCACTCCACATTCATGACAGCCAAAGAAACTCCCAAAACTTATTTCCCAAGTGAATATTTGCTTTCAAACACGACCACAGCTGCTGTATCACGGGTGGGACTTTGAGGAGACCTGTCTGAAAGGCCACCCTCATGCAAAGGTTGTCAGATGGCCATTCTAAGATGGCAATGCAGACAAAAGGATTATTACCCAGGTTTTATTTGGGAATTAATCTCTGAATTTCATGGCTCCCACGCTTTCTTGAGGTGTGGAAATGGTTCAGACAATGTGCATCACCTTGAAAAGGGGCAGCCAAAAAGCTTCGCCACCACGCCAAGATTTCAGGGAAGCTGTCCCCAGGTTATTTTCATTATTAGGGAAAATAAATAAGACTTTCACTTCTATATATTCAGATCAAATTATAAGAGTTACAAATCCCTAGTCCCCACACTCAATTCCTTTCCATCCTTTGGGAATTGGCTATTTTATGGCTGAAATACTTCCATGGATTTTTGTACCTTCCTTTAACAATCAGAATGACAGCTACCAGGGAATTTTCCAATTACAGTGAGGCCATTTGCCTGATCCTGCTCTGGAATATTAAAAGAAAATAAAGTTGAAGAGACCTGATGAATGAAAGAAGAAATAAAAGGCCTCAGACATGGGGAATAAAGCAAAGAGCTGCTCCCAAAATAAAGCCCAGGTGAGTTTTTTGTTTTGTTTTGTGATGGACTTTTTTTGAAGGGGAGCAGGGGAGAGAGCAATGCTATTGAGATTGTATTTAGCTAGAATGGACCAATTCTGATCATAAAATAGAGCCTTCATCTCAAAGAAACTGACAATCAGCAAAAAAATCAAGGAGAGGCTGGCACTGAATTTCCTCATGGTACCTTGAACCCGCCCTTGGCAGGGGATGAGTTCAGCTGCTGCACCACTCTGATATTTTTGGGCTGCAGGGCATCAGGGTGTGGAACCTCACGGTGGAGGGAACCACCAGCTTGGTGGCAGTGGATACTCTCAAGTATTCCCACAAACATCTGATTTTACTCTTCTGAGCCACCAATATCTCATCCAGCACGGAAAGGAGGGTTGGGAATGTCCCCTTCATAAGGAAGGCAGACTATTTCCCCAATCCATGGATGGATTGACTTAGGTTGCCCTTCCTGGTTGGAATCTTCCAGGCAGCTTCACACTCAGCTTGGTTTCAGTAGAATTCCCGTAGTAAATCCAGAGCTACATTTAATTCCTTCCCTGTCAGAGAGATGCATTAGGTCTTGCAGCAGGGCCCAATCTGTTATTTCTTCCAGAGAAACCCTGCAGGACTATTTTGAGCAGCCTAAAAGGAGCAGGCAGCTTCATCAACTCGTTCATGATTGACTTGGCACTGAACGAGCCTGTCAGGAGATGCAGTTTACTGTAATCAATACTTCCTGGAAGACTGCTGAGCTCTTCTCCAAAGGCTGGGAACTCCCCTAGTGCTGCCCATTTAGTGGCCTGGATGAGATAAGCAGAGGCTTTTGATGCTTTTTTGTATTCCCCAAGTAAAACCTCCCACCAAGTGAGAGTTCTGACTTCCACAGTTTTCCTGTACAAGTTCCCAAAGCGATGTCAGCTCCTTGCAGGCTGTCCTAGGGATAAAGCCTCTGTTCTGGGATTTCACTGTCCAGGCTCCTGGTTCTGTGTGGTGAGAAGAGGCAACAGCAGAACTGGAAAACCTCCATTTCCATATTGCCAACAGCTCAAGGTGTAATCAACCTTTTTTTTTTTTTAATTCTCTCTTAAAATGCAGCCCCTTGCACTGGTTTATTCCTCTACTCAACTGTGGGTTTGATGTCTTGAGACACCTCTGTGCAAATCTCATTTCAGATGGGACACTATTCATTGGGCTATTCTTCAAATATGATTTTTTCCCCTTTTGTTCTGTCTCCAGGTTCAAAACACATCTTGGTTTTTAGGTGCACCTTATTCCAAGAATGGCTCATGGAAGACTTGCACCAAATGGCTCGAGTTCACCTCCACTTATTTATTTATCTTGGATGTGGTTACAAACAGGTCATTGTTCAAAAAGAAAAAATAAAGTTAAATTTTAAGGACAGATCTTTTACCTTCCAGATGAATGTATCAAACAGCTGCCAATCCCATCCCAGAGTTGTGTCCTGACCATACTGATGGAGACAATCGGGTACAGCTTTATTCCTCAGTCCTTACAAATCCTTCAAGAATGGAATGGAATGGAATATGGAATGGAATATGGAATGATTTTCAGCTGGAAAGGACCTACAACAATGATCCAGTCCAACTGCTTGACCAATTCAGGGCTCACTGAAAGTTAAAGTACATCATTCAGTGCATTTTGCAAATTAGTCCTAAACACTGATAGACACAAAATTACAGAACCATTTAAACTGGAAAAGACCTTCAGGATCATCGAGTCCAGCCTGTGACAGATCCTCACCTTGCCAACCAGCCCAGGGCACTGAGTACCATGTCCAGTCATTCGCTGAACCTCTCCAGGGATGGGGACTCCACCACATCCCTGGGCAGTCCCTTCCAATGCCTGACAACCTGAAATTCTTCCTGATATCCAACCTGAACCCTCCAATTTTCTCCTCAGACCCCTACTCTCCAAACTACTCAAACCCAGGCAGTTACTTCAGCAGCCCACCCCAGATCCCACAGATGGAGCAACAAATCCATCTTTTTAGACCTCAGCTGAGCCAAGAAGAAATGTAGTCCTGGAAACCACTCAGCTTCAAGTTTTTATCCAAGCACCTCTTAGTCTTGACCAAGGAATTGTTTGGAGGATGTGTGTACTCAACCAACTCCACAAATGTTTGGGCTGTGCAAGCAGAACATCCACAGGGCTGTGCTGTTTCTCAGCCACTGTCAGTAGACTTCATCTTATAATTCACTGCATGCTCCTAATAAAGAAAATGTTCTTGTCATGAATTAACAGCACTGGGCCCAATCTCTGTCCAGGAAAACATCAGGAGTGTGAAAAATCCAAAGCATCTGGCATGTTTCAGCAGGTTACTGGAATATTTCACTTTTTCTCTGGTTTGGTTTTTTTTTCCCATTAGAAAAACATTCATAACCATGTGGAAACAGAGCACAGCATGTCACTGCTCAGTCAGTTGAGGAGGTTTTGTGCTGAGAGAGCTCAAAAAAGGGGATAGGTTTGCTCAAAGCCTGAAATTTGAGATCACTGGGTTTTAATCAGAGAAAAAGCAAGTTTCAAACAGCTTTGGGTCTCACCTCAAGGGAGTGAGCAACTTGTTTCTCTTGTATGCTCTTCAGAATTGGGGTGATGCGATGGTTGTTGCCCACCCGTGGCCTGTGGCAACATAAGGACATGGAATTTTTGGAGCAAGTCCAGAAGAGGCCACAAAGTTGAAAATGAGTCTTGAGCACCTCCCCCTATGGAGGTAGGCTGGGACAGCTGGGGCTGTTCAGCCTGGAGAAGAGAAGTTTGTGTGGAAACTTCCCAGCACCTTCCAGTACCTGAAGGGGCCCCCAGGGAAGCCAAAAGGGGACTTTTCATCTGGAACTGGAGTGACAGGACAAGGAATTGTGGGTTCCAGTTGAAAGAGGGGAAACTGAGGTGAGATATCAGGAAGAAATTCTTCCCTGTGAGGGTGGGGAGGCCCTGTCCCAGGTTGCCCAGAGAAGCTGTGGCTGCCCCAGCCCTGAAGTGTCCAAGGCCAGGCTGGATGGGGCTTGGAGCAACCTGGGATAGTGGAAAATGTCCCTGCCCATGGACGGGGAGTGGGACCTGATGACCTTCAAGGTCTCTTCCAACCCAAACCATTCTATGATTCAACAATTTTATTTAGTTAGGAACATATTGATGACAAACTCCTACAATTTCTCTTTTTGGGTCTGTACTTCTATATTTCCTCTTTTTCCAGGCTGTCTCCTGCTCACCACTTTTATGGGCAGTGTTTGCCCCAATAATCCTGGCTTGGGAAGGGCTGCCTTCATCTGCCAGCCTGAACCACATACATTCAGTTCCTCCTCCAGCAAATCCAGGGTGCCATGAAATAAAAGCTTCATCAAAAGATTCTCAGATCAAGAGACAACATCTCCAACTTGGAAAGTTCAGAGGGCAGAATGCTGCAGGCTGGGGGAGTCCAGTGGTGAGGAATCAGCTTTTTCACCCTTCTTGAGGCATCTGCTGCTGCTCACTGGAGAGAACAATACACTGGAGTATATTGGACTTCTCTGGAGCATCTCTTCTTCATCTGTAATATCACTCTGAGGTACAGCAACAATTTTCATGTTTAAGTATTTCATTAAGGTTTCCTTCTGCTTGCAGTGAAGTCAAAATTGTCACCTTTTCTCAAAGTTATCTCCTGTAGCCCAACATGGAAAGTTTGGTCTCCCAGTTTAGGAGCTGTCAAAAACATTTTTTCCTGGAGGTGTCAGAGGGCAAAAAACCCCTCCCAAACCAAAAACCCCAAACAAACAACCCCAAAAAAATCCTGTGGAAGGTCCATAAGAGCTCTTTGCCAATTTTTGCTTCAGTTAACTTCTGGTGAAGTTTCCTCAGGGTTGTACACCAGAAAAAGAGGAAAGAAAATATTCCAGTTCCCAAAGGAGTAAACAGAAAAGTGGTCCCTTGGAAATAGAGGATTCCTAGAAACTTCCAGCACTTTCCAGCACTAGACTGAGCTTTCCAGATGTCTGATTCTCTCTCAAGCTGTCCAAGTGGTTCCCCAAAGCTCAACCCTAAGAAAAAGGACTTGAAATCTTTGGGGTTGCTGATGTGGGATTTGGCCTTTGCCTGTGCTTAATTCATAATCTCAGATGAAGCCTGTCCCGGGCCCTCCTCTGCCCAGTCCCTGAAGATCTCTCATGTGCTCTGTGCTGAAGAGAAGGAAGAATTATTTTCATGTGTCCCATTCCTTGATTCATCCTCTGCTTTTTACACTTTCTTGCCTGAAAGGAGGACACTGGATAAGGAGCTCTTGGAATAACAGGTAAACCAGTCAAGCAAACAAATTCTTGACCTACTGATACCCATTTTCCCTCATTCCTCATCCCACCAGATGGAAATCTTCTGACAGTGCTGTGGAATCAGCATTTATCATTATTTTTGTTTTTGTCTAATTAGTTCTTTCCTTCCTTCCTCCCTTGTTCAGAACCAGGCATGCCCCAAATCAGGTGAAGCAATGCAATTTCATCCCACAAATCCTACATCCACTGCATGGGAATATAATTTAAATTAGTTTTGAAATCCATGAATATATTACTGGGGCTGGAAGGGCTGGGATAGCATTGAGAGGATTGCTGGTGATCTGCTAATTATAATGTAAATCCTAATTTTTGTTGCAGCACAAAACCTTACACAGCTTGACACACCTGAAAAGCATAATCAGTGTCTGGTGAATGTGTGGTGTTTATGTTTTCTCTCCACACAGGATATTTATCCTTTTTTTTTTTCCTGGGGATCTTTAGACCTTCATCTGAAGTTATAAATTTCCTTTCCATTTGCTTTACTGGTATTTCATTCAATCATGGCCCCTTGGCCCAAAGGACATTCATTACACACCTGCAGCAGAGGCAGAGAAATACCTGGGGGAGAAATGAAATGTTTCAGAGCTTGGTTTTAAAGTTGTCACTTCTGAGCACAACAAAGTTGCTGGTCCTGGCAGAGTTTGACCAGTTGAAAAGTTATGTGAGTTTGTGGGAGATTTTCCCATCCACTGCATTTCTTGGTTTTTCTTGACCTGCTTCCAACAAGATAAATGAACCTAAAGGGCCATATTTTAAAAGGAAGGAAAAAAAAAAAAACAAGTGGAAAAAGCAGAATAACCATCACTGACCTGCAAGGAAGCTCAAGGCTCCTTCACATGCTGGAAGGACAGGAATAACAGGTTCAGAAACAGAAACCAAAAAGACCCAGAAGAGTAGAAATAAATAGAAGAAAGCATACTCTTTTTTTTCTCCTTCGGCTGGAATAATCAATGAATCATTCAAAATCTTCAAAAGGATGATATTTTTAAAATATTTTTGAAGTATTACTAGAAAGGCGCCATTTTCCAAGAAAATTGACTTGGTTTTTTTTTATATATATGAAATATATATTTGATATCTATGAAATTTAGCATGATGAAGTCAAAATGGACTTGGTGGAAGAGAAAGAAAGAGAAGGAAAGAGGCATCAAACTTTGTGTTCTCTGTCAGTCAAGGGGCAATACACAGAGGGTGAACAGCACTAAAAGGGGATGGGTGAAGGACTAAGAGCCTCCACCAGTCCCTCTGGAAAAACCTACCCTCACTGGTATTGGAAAAATATTAAGATCATCGAATAATCATCACAAAAATCATAGGATCATGGAATGGTTTCAGGTTGGAAGAGACCTAAAAGATCATTTAGTTCCATCTCCTGCTGTGGGCAGGGACATCTTCCACCAGACCAGGTTTTTCCAAGCCCCATCCAACCTGGCCTTGGACACTTCCAGAGATGGGGCAGCCACAGCTTCTCTGGGCAACCTGTGCCAGGGCCTCACCACCCTCACAGCCAAGAATTTCTTCCCAGTATCCCATCTCAATCCACTCTCACTTTGAATCCATCGTCCCTTATCCTTGGCAAAGAAATATCTCTCCATTTCATTTGCAGGTTCCCTTCAAGCACCTGAAAGCTGCAATTAGGTCACCCTAAAGCCTTCTCTTCTCCAGGCTGAACAATCCCAAATCTCCCAGTCTTTCCTCACAGAGGAGCTGCTCCATCCCTCTGATCCTCTTGGTGGCTTCCTCTGGACTTGCTCCAACAGCTCCACGTCCCTCCTGTGCTGAGGACTAAACATTCTTGTTTTTCTTCTTCTAATACTATCACTAATAAGTAAATTAAGCCAACTGCTCTGCTTGAGATCTGCCTCACCCTCTGGCAAAGGCTGCCTTTCCCAGAGACCATCTCTATTCCCCTCTCCCATCCTGACCCTAAATCTCCTCTAACTGCACTCCTGGACTCCAGGTTGGAAGTGTCCTGCTCTTTCCTCACTCTATAGGCAACGAGCCAAAATCCACATGCTCATAACCAACCAACCAACACACAGCAGGGTCCAGCTGCCCAGCAATCCAGAGGGTTAAGCTCCACTTTTAGATCAGATTTCCCCTCCTGCTGGCAACCTCTTGAGGTGTGCATTTCAGCCAGGTAATTACTTTGTCCATGCTCAGGGCACGTACCAAAAACCCCATCACCAGCAAAGCCATACGTTCACCGGCTCTTCTTCACATTTAAATCCCATTTTCAAGCATTTCTTGTCCTTTACACAATCCCACAGACACCTCACATCGGGTTTTTTTGTTGCTCTTTGAAGGGCTGTGCACATCATGCCTATCAGAGCATTATCTCCTGCTTATCAGTCACGCTCTCCAGTCCCTCATTACTCCACTTCTGGGCTGATATAATTAGACTTCACATTTTTCAGACCTTTGTAGCTGTGTTTTAGTTCACAAATTGAGGAGTTCGTTCATGCCAAAATGTTTTCTTTCCTTATCAATTTCTTTCTTTTTTATTTTTAATTTACCCAGTGAACCAAAATATCAATTATTTGCAGAGCTCTAATTTAGAGAAGAAATTAAGAAATACATTTGCAAGACTCTGCTGTTAACTATTTAATCTGCTTAACTAATACCATGATGGATTCTCCATCCTTGCAACTATTAAATCAAGAACTTTTTTAACTGATAGTGGATTTTTCTTCTTTAGAAGTTAAGCTTCAGCATTAGCATGAGTATTAGATTTGAAGCAGAAATTAGGACTGAAAATCCTATTTCCTTTTCCAGCAGGCAAGAGGCCAGAGCAGGTAATCACAGCACTCCAAAGCAAATCACCTGAAATGCAGATTACACCATTTAGGGTGATGTTATAACTTGATAAATGCCCCAGCACCACTCATGTGTGAGCAGTAGACCCCAAAACTCAACTCCAGCCCTCTCTGACACCAGCCCTAAAGGCAGGAGAGGCAGAAATCAGCATTTCCCCTGAAGAGCAACAAGAGACTCACATTGCCAAGGGCTGATCTCCACTGAGAGAGTTTCTCTGGGGATCCTTTATTTGGTTTTTAAAGCTTTCTCCTAAATTGAGAGTCCTAATGAGCCCTAATGCAGCAGCAATTCAGCTGCTGCAGGTGATTTTTCGGATCAGTCTCTCTTTTAACTCAAGGTATCGGGGCAGGTAGGGCTGCAAAATTAAAAATTAGCAGCACTTGTGCTACATGAACTTCTCACAGAGAGTCTGGAGAGCTGTGGGGTCTTCAGAGCTGCCACAGGTTCCTCTGAGACAAATTCAGAGTAGGATTGCAGGGCTAGATGGGATATTGGGAAGGAATTCTTCCCTGGGAGGGTGGGGAGGCCCTGGCACAGGTTGCCCAGAGAAACTTTGGCTGCTCCATCCCTGGAAGTGTCCAAGGCTAGGTTGGACAGAGCTTGGAAAAACCTGGGATAGTGGAATGTGGCAGGAGGTGGAAATAGATGGCCTTTAAGGTCCCTTCCAACCCCAAACATTCCATAATTCCATATTAAGTGACTCTAGTTAGGATGGCTCTTGGAACTATCCCACCCTGTTGTGGGATTTACAATTTGCATCAGAGCCCTCTCCAGTCTGCAGCATAAATGTGGCCACTAAAAAATTAAGTTTAAAAGAATTTACCCTTTAAAATTATAATTTTTTTCTTCTTTTTTTTTTTCTGAGGCATACAGGACAAGAGCCAACTAAGAATGTATGACAACAATATTTAGTTTTGTTGACTCTTTTCCTCTTTTTTGCTGAAAATAAGACAGAACAGGGGGACCCAGAAGGGAAGATGTTTTATTTCATACAGTGTGGAGAATAAGGAGGCTTTGACCAAAGCTGGTGCCTCAGACACTGCTATCATGTGTTTAATAAATGTTACTCTCACACCTTTACGAGGTAGAAAGAGTTGTCCTTTCATTTTAGCCCAAATATTTCATCCTGACATCAGTCACAGCTTGACCCAAATTTCATTGTAGGGCTCACAGCTCACTCTGGAGTTTCCATTTAGCGAGACCTGAGTTTTAGGTCAGTGAAAAAACCCTTCAAATTTCATGTCTCCTCCTTCACTGTAATTCCCCTTGCCTTTGAAATGCTGGAATTCATTCATTGCTTGAGGCAAGAACTGTGAACAAATGGACCACAGCCTAATTGAGTCTAATAAATCCTGTGTTCCTCAATAAAATATCACATTTTTAGTCCCCTGTTGTTTCTCTGAGACCACGCTGTGCTTTTGAGACTGCTGAGCACATTGGAAATCACAAGCCCGAGATGTGCACCACAGAAATGTCATGTTTGCTGAAATAAAACCCACATTTTTCACCTGCAAGCCTCAGTGACTGACCTGCAATCCAATATTGATTGACCTTCGATTCAATATCGAGAGCAAAATTAATAGGAATTCCAGAAAATCACACAACAACAACAACAACAACAACAACAACAAAAAGAAGACATTGTTTTCCCTGTGATTCAGATCTTTCCTTTTGTTGTGTTTTCTGTCTGAGGTGAAGAAGATTAAAGTATATCCTCTCCAGGGGAGTGTTTTTAATTAGGTGCTGCTTCCACAGCAGCTCTGTGAGTTCCACAAGGCCTCAATGAGTTTTTCCTCATGGAACCTGCAGGAGCCCAAGGTTTGGAATCTGCACTCACCTGCCTCGTTATCAGGAAGATTTATGGAAAGACAGTGGCAGCACCACAACTCATTAGGTAATTAGCTAATTAGTCCAATGGGAAATTCATCCTACAATTCTCCTGGAGAGAAAACCAGCTCAGACAATGTCTCTCACTATAGTCCAGAGAGTTTTAGTGAGGGCTTGGCACTGGATTGGGACCATCCAGGTCTTTCCCAAATCACTGTCATCAGGCAAGTGTATATTCATCACATTTATGATTTCTTTTCATCAGCACAGTAATATGGCACATCTTTAGGGGAGTTAACAGCATTTTTACCTCTATCAGAACAGACACAAAAGGGATGGAGCAAAGGGAGCTGGCAGATCTGGGAAGATCCACCTGAGGAGTTGTTACACTGAGGTTGTTTCCAGGATCTTGACAGGACAAGAGGAAACGACCTCAAGTTGCACCAGAGAAGGTTTAGATTGGATATAAGGAAAAAATTCTTTGCCAGAAAGGTGGTAAAGACCAGGCTGCCAAAGAAAGGGGTGGAATCAGTGTCCCTGGAAGTGTTCAAAACCCATGTAGATGTGGCACCTGGGGACATGGCTTAGTGGTGGACTTGGCAGTGGTTGGACTCAATGATCCAACTGTCCAAAGGTTTTTCCAAGGTGTAATTATCCATAAATGTTACAAATTGGTTACAAATTGCTTTGTATCTCCTAAAAAAAGAGGCCAGGACTTTTCTTTTAGCATAGCCAAGGAAAATTCAGGGTGGTTGAAGTTATCAAAGTGCCTCTCCTCAAGCCCCTTGATCCACCATCACTCTCACCAATAACTGTGGGTCACACTTCATGGTTTTTGACATCTCCTCTAAAAACTTACCCAGGAGGTTCTTTGTCCTCCAGATGCCTTGAATGTGGAGTCCTTGTAAAATGAAGTGACATTTTAATGTTCCAACAAAATTGAGTGAAATCCCAGCTATCAATATTTAATGTGGAACAGTAAGAGACAGCTCAGGTGATGAGGACAGACCTTGTGTGCAGTGCCAGACCAGTTTTGGTTCACTCCACCTTTCACTGGACAGTCAGCACAGGATTGCTGAGGGCAGAAGGCTCCTCTATCCCACCCTGGTGAGTATTTGTGGGCATGGAAGGTTTTATTGGGCTTCAGGGATGATGGCACAAGAATTCCCACCTCCTGCAGGAGCAAATGATCTTCTTCAACTGGTCCTTGGTGGAGACATCCCAGATTCCTCAGCAGGACCATCTTGGCTTGCCCAAGTCTATCAGTTTCTGTTCAGCTCCAGCCAAATCTCACCCAAAATCCAATTCTGTCAGTGATGTTTTGCAAAAGTTTTTTTCACTTATTCTTTTCAAATTCTGCTGCACCCACTAAGAGCCCTTCCTCTTCCTTGTCACCAAGGGGAACTTCTGTGTTTGCTTCATCCAGTGGTGCCAAGAGAAGGAATTTTCACAATCAGATTTTAAAGAAAGTAGAGAAATAAATCCCTTGCTCACCTGCACCACCTTATTCTGAATTTCATGCTGACATTATTAGTATATAACTAATGATGTATTCTTCAGAATCTGAGCTGCCAAAAACAGTGTGTTTATACACTGAGAAGGAAAATGATTAAGTTAATGAACTTGAAGTAAAGTTTTGATCCATCACAGTAATAACAGCAACAACATTCCTTACATTTGTCAAATGTCTCCATTACTGCAGCATCTCACAGTCATTAGTCTCTGAGCTCAACTGCCTTAGGAAAAATAACCTCCATTTTATCTATTAATATATAAGGGACAAGGAAGGTAAAGGACTTGTCAAAATCCACCCAGGGCTTTTATGCTGTTGCTGGGAGCTAAATCCAGAAATCCCAGTTCTCAGGGTAGTAATTTAAGCATCTGACTGAACCCTGTTATCCCACTCATTACCATACCAAAAATAAAAAATAAAAGAAAATACAATCAGAAAATATCAAGATGCTGTTGGTATTGTTCTTTATAAGACCTAGATTGGGTATCAAGACCAGACTGGAAATGTTTGTCCTTGGAAAAGTGTCCATGCTTTAGTATGCAAGGAATGCTGAGAGACAGGAATAAAAATGTGCCTTGAATATTTTTCTATAACTTTTAAAGGCTATGGCAGAGAAAACTCTGATGCTGTTTTCACAAAAGTAGAGAATGGCTGGGGTCACAAGGAACTTTAAAAATTGTCTCATTCCACTATCCCAGCTTGCTCCAAGACCTGTCCAGCCTGGCCTTGGACACTTGCAGGGATGGGGCAGCCACAGCTTCTCTGGGCAAACTGTGCCAGGGCCTCTCCACCCTCCCAGGAAAGAATTTCTTCCCAATATCTCACCTAACCCTGCCCTATTCCAATTTAAAGCCATTCTCCCTTATCCTGTCTCTCCATGCCCTTGTCCCAAGTTCTCTCCAGCTCTCCTGGATCCCCTGTAGGAACAGAAAGTGAAATAAAATTTTAGATAAAGTGAATGGTGACCGTGGACTTTCACGTACATCTGGACTACCTCTTGTTATTCAGATTGTACAACTGAGCAAGTTTTCAGGCAGCACATCAAGATTAATTATGTTCCTCTTCAAAGGCAGCTTTATTCCCTTTCCAGGTTCTACTTGGCAGGAGTTTCCATCTTCAGTCAGATGCTTTTAATTGCTGTGCAAAGGGCAAGCCAGGGTTTGATGGACAGAGTGAAGCACTATCCCTGTGGATAACCAGGGAGGACTTTTACCTGGAACTAAGATCTCAGGTAAGAGATCTCACTTCCCTCTCCTCCATGATTTCCATTATGTCCCCTCGAAAATTGAGATAACTTGGTAAAAAAACCAAGGCAAATTGCTCCTGGAACTGTTATTTCCTCTACAGAGAGGACAGGAAATTCTGCCACACTCTACAGCAAACAGCCCCAAAGTCCATCTGATGACCAGGTGACTCCTTGTCTTCACAGGGGTGAAGGTGACCTGTTTCTGCCAAATTTGCAATGGCAAATATCTGGCCATTTTTAGTTTCCCACTCAGAGAATGAGAATTATCACCTTTAGAGCAAATCTGCAATGAAGCTTGACTTCATTCAGATGGATTGAAAGTAAGAAACAAAATATCATCTTTTCATCAAGGCAGATAAATCATATTGTCCTTCACACTTCCAAGCTGGTCAGAAAATACCAGGCATAACTCCTGGACCAGTCCTGCCTCCACCAGCTCATGATTGTCTGGAATAAAATAAAAATAGTTGCCCAAATTAATATTTTGGGGGGATTTTTTCTGAAATTTTAGTCATATCCTGGCAGAGTCCTCAGTTACCTGTTGGTCAAGGTGTTGACTGACACAGTTGCATTTCTCCAGCCTGGCTACCTCATTCCTCCTGTGAAACTTCCCTGCTGTTCCCGTTTTCCCATGTCTTTTCCACTGGCCTGCTGCCACTGAATATCTTAGAGCTTCATTTTGCTGTGCAGAAGACTGAGTGCGAGCTGTGTTCTTGGAAACTTTTTAAAAGCAGGTTTTAAAAATATCAGTTCAGGAGAGTAGAGCAGATTCATTTTAATTCTGTATTTTCTCCTGCTCAGAAACATTGGCAGCTGCTTGAACTCCACTCATGAAGGCTAAAACGCTTCCTTATTCTCACTGCATTTTAATTTTCCCAAAATATACTTTAATACTGCTCAAATATCACATCAAGGAAGACACTTCTCCCTGCTCTCCACCCTGACAGGGTAAACTTAAAGGAGCAAGACCAAAGTGAAAGAGATCAATTTCCCCTTCAGCATCATTTGGAATAATAAATGAAAATGAGCGATGTTTGCAGTTTGCCTTTCAGCCTTTTGATGGCAGAATGAGGGAGAGCAGAGTCTCTGCCACTCAGGTTTTGAATCCAGCTGTTCACATGAGTGATTTCTTCAAAAGGGCTTTGCCTGAAGCAGGAGCACAAAGCCACTTCCTCTTTGGAAACTCGAGCACAGGAGAGAGATCTGTGCATGGAGATCATTAACTTCACCCTCTGAGAGCCATTTCTGCTGCTTGGCAGCAGCAAACCAACCCCAACCAGGTCACTCATTTCCCTGCCACAGAGATGATGGTCACTGAAGGAGGATCACTGAAACCTTGGAATACACATTTCCTGGTATACTGGGGCTCCCAACACCAGAAATGTGTTGGAACAAGTCCAGGGGAGGCCCTTAAGTTGGTCACGGGGTTGTCCTTTGGAGACAGGCTCAGAGAGGTGGGACTGTTGAGCCTGGGGAAGAGGAGGCTCCAGGGAGACTTTAGGACCCCTTCCAGTGCCTAAAAGGGGCCCACAGGAAGGATGGAGAGGGACCTTTCACAAGGATGTGTAGAGACGAGAGGGAGTGGATTTATGTTGAAGTAGGGTAATTTTAGATGGGATATTAGGAAGAAATCCTTCCCTGTGAGGGTGCTGAGACCCTGGCACAGGTTTCCCAGTGGCTGCCCCATCCCTGGAAGTGTCCAAGGCCAGGTTGGACAGGGCTTGGAACAACCTGGGATAGTGGAAGGTGCCCCTGCCCATGGCAGGAGGGTGGAATGAGGTGATCTCAAAGGTCCCTCCCATCCTATACCATTCCAGGATTCTGCGATTCTTTAAATATTCAAAGCAGTGTTGTTTGTACAGCACTGGCTGCTTGGTCTCAGGTTTAATCCAACTCCAGACTCAACAGTGCCGGGCCCTGAGGAGGAATCTAAATAATGGCTTTTGTCTTCAGGACATTCCCAGCCCATTTAGAGAGGATCCCACAGGAAAGCCAGAAGGAATAAAAGAGAAAGTGGGCATTGTGATGTGTGTTGGCCAGTCCAGGGCCTGTTTTCAGCCTTCTGCCACAGTAAATATCTATTATGCACTCACTAATTACTGTGTGCCTTCCCAATCCCCCTGCCTCCAACAGAACTGAATGGAATTGGAAAAGACGCAGGGAAAGGTGCTGGGGATTATCAGGGAAGTGGAACAATCTCTCTGCAAAGGATGAGGGAATAAATTAGGCTTCATCATTCCAGAAAATGAGGCACTTGGGAAGTGGCAGAGGCCTGCAGGGCCTTGAGTGGCCTCAGAAAGGGAGTGACTGTTCATTCAGCATCTTCCTTTTAATGCAAAACAGGACGAACAGAACAAGAGGCACTGGGAGTTCTGACATGCAAATAGCCTCAAAATGAGCAAAATAATTCACACAGTGTTAAAAAATAATAATTAGGACAGGATTTCTCAGTGTAGGACATAATAGTTGCTAAATATTTACACATTTCCAAAACTGATGAGACAAATTAATGAAAATAATCAGCTAAATACAGTGGCACCTTTGCCAGCTCCAGAGGTATCTGTAGGGTAGAGTAGCACCTCTCTGTCTTTTCCTCTCATCCTGGCACTTGATTCTCGTGAGGAGAGGTGATTCCCACCTTTTCCTCATCCTTTTTCATTTGTGTTTCCCCTCTCATCCAAGAAAAGATGGAGCTCCTTGTCCCTCCTTTTGTTCCTGGTGTATTTATAAAAATGGTGATTTTGTGTGCCAAGTCACTGCCAGGAAAATGAAACTGGTGACTGTTGAGCACAAAAAACCAAAGCAAAGGTGTTATTTTTTTACCACTGGGAGCACAGGCCAGCATGAAATGAGCCCAAATCAGGTTTAGCCTTGAAATTCTGTCTGGAAACAGCTGGAAAAGATCTGTGGCCTCTGTGGTGACTCTCACCACAGCAATGCCTTGCTATTCATGAGGGATCAAACATACCAGGAAAAAAAATAGGGAGAGAATCTTTCCAGAAAAAAGTCTGGGAGTCACTTTATGTGTAAAGAAATTTAGGCTTTATAAAAAATAAAAAATGTTTATCTCTCCATCTATCAGAGAAAAAAAAATAAAAATAAGACAGAAAAATATTGTGTAAGTAAATGAAAGCCATAAAGAAGCAAAAGGGAGGATGAAAAACAAGTATGCATTTATAAAATAGAGGCATACCCCATAAACAGAAGTGAAGCAAAGTATAAAACCTTTTCAATAAAAACCTTGAACATTACAAGGCATCACCCTCCTCTAATTAGAAACACTTCTTGTGTCTTTTCAACCAGCAATCATGAGCTGTGTATTAAACTTTTAGATTTTATTCTGCCTCACAGTGGCAGGTTGTATAATGCTTTGAAAATGAGCATATAAGTAAGGTTTATTATTATTTAAAACCCCAGAAGTGTGGATTGCAACATTTTAATTCCTTTTTTTTTTTTAATTAAACTGAACCAAGTCTGACAACCTTTAGGAATTAATATATTTGTAAAGATGCACTCCAAAGACCTGCAAGATCTATGACTACCCTCAAATAATCCTAAATCACAACCCTTCCCTGCTAATGCATTTTACTTCCCATTATTCCTGACTTATTAACGAGCTGTTTGTGTCATTTGTAACCTCACTGAGTGTAATATAGATGGTTTATTTAACAGTTATAAGTCATTAATGTCAGGTTGCAGCTTCTCTTAAGGAAGATGTTTACACTGTAAAAGTGGAGCCCAAGGTCTGAATGGATGAATAAGTTAAAGATCCTTGGATGCTGCTTAATGTGCAGTGATTTTAACCCGTCCACAATCGATTATTTTGGTAATTCTGCCCTAAAATCAAGAACTCCTGTGAAAATGCAGTGATTGTCCCTCATCTTCAATGTCCAGCTGAGGTGGGTGAGGAGGGTGTTACATGATGGAGCAGATCTGTGCCATGAGAGGAAGGCAAGGTGACATCTCATGGCTCTGCTGCTGTCTAGACAATATTTTCAGGGTGCTTTTTTAGTGTTTAAAAGAACAAAACAGCTCCTGGAAATACCTTAGTGCTTGATGCAGTAGAAGGAATCCTGGCTGCTTCTCTATCTGGATATCTGTAGATTCACACAAATGGATGTCCACCTGTTTTACCTCTGAAAATTTAATCATCCCTCTGGAATGCTGATAGGTGGTGGTTTGTGGTGGTTGTCAGGGGATCAAGCCAGGACTCTTCTGAGGGGCTCTTTCAGCAGAAAAGATCCATTTGTCAGACTCCCAACTCCTTACAGAGCTCAGCTGATCCACTGAGGATTCTCTGCTGCAGCTGCTGGCTCCAGGAGCTCCCTCTGCAAAGTGTCCACAGCTCCCAAAGTCCCACATCCCAGTCATTGCCAAGGTAGTGATGGCCAGCTGGGAGCGTTCTTATTTCTGCAAAATATCTGTGTGACACCAGCCCTTGTAAAGGGCCTCACCCATAAAAAACAGGAATTTCTTTCCTGCTGCTTGCTGGTTTTCCCTTGGTTTGTAGTTTGAAGCATGAGGAGTTGTTTCTTTTCTAAAGAGTGAGATTTAATGAACTTCTCCTCCTTCTGTATTATCACAGAATCAGAGTGTGGTTTGGATTGTAAGGGACATTAAAGATCACCTAATTCCAACCTTCCCTCTTGGGGGCAGAAACTTCCACCAGCAGGTGAAAAAATGCTGAAGGCTCTTTGCACCCTGCTGGAATACACTTTAAATTACCAGGAAAAAAATGCATTGTGAATTGCAGGAATGCAGTTGAATTCTCATCAGGTTCAAACACAAAATGCCCTTGATTCCTGTTGGGACCTCTGTACCCTGTTTCCCTTAACAACTGCCCACAGACAGATTTCTGCTGATTCTTTAAACCAGGCTTCCTTCCAAGAGAGGAAGCTGTGGCAAGAGCTTTCCTCAGTAATAAGACCTGTAGGGACAGGGATTTTGATTATTTTTGTGTTGTTTAAACACAGGTTGCCCATAGTTACAAACCATCAAAATAAGTGACGTGTGTTGGAGGCAGCAAAAAAAACCCAACCAAAAACCAAAAAAAAACCAAAATAAAACAAAATCCAAAAACCCCACAAACCCCCCCAAAAAAACCCAGAAGAACCGGTTTCAAAGTCTTTGTCCAGGGTTTTTATGCTTTGCTTCTCTTGAGGGCCACCAGGTTCCCTTCTGCCACTGGGAGGAAAGAGAACGAAAAGCCATAAATCAATGGTGGTGTGGTCTCTGCCAGGTACAGAGCAAATGTGCAGAGAGGCAAAGAAAAGCAGATGCTCACAGCACCCAGAGGGCTGACTCTGCACTTCCCAATTTCCCAACACTTCACGTTGAAAGATGTTCCTCTGCTGGGTTGTTGCTTCTCCTGCTGCCGCCTGAACCCCAGTCTGGGAATGTCACATGAGGGGATCACCTGGGTCATATCTCCCTGGGGCTTACATCTCCCTATGTCTTACAAACCCAGTTATTTAAAGGGATAATAAAATAATAGAATTGTTTAGGCTGGAAAAATCCTCAGAGATCATCGAGCCCAACCCTTAACCCAGCAGTGACAGATCCACCACTAAACCACGGCCCCAAGTGCCACTTCCACACATCTGTTCAATCCCTCCAGGGATGGTGACACAACCACTGCCCTGNCCCAGTTATTTAAAGGGATAATAAAATAATAGAATTGTTTAGGCTGGAAAAATCCTCAGAGATCATCGAGCCCAACCCTTAACCCAGCAGTGACAGATCCACCACTAAACCACGGCCCCAAGTGCCACTTCCACACATCTGTTCAATCCCTCCAGGGATGGTGACACAACCACTGCCCTGGGCAGCCTCTTCCAGTGCTTGGCCACCCTTTGGGAGAACAAATTTTCCCTAATATCCAACCTAAACTTCCCCTGACACCCTGGGGCTGTTTCCTCTTGTCCTGTTGTGTTTTGCCTTCCGAGCCTTCAGGATTTTAGTTCTGTCGAGATCCTGTTCCAGCACTTCTCTGGTAGCCAGGAATCATCCTCCAATTTTCAGTCAAAATTTATTTTTGGCCTAAATAAATCTATTTTTTTCAGCCTGTATTGACTTTTCAATGAAGTGGCTCTTCTCCCTCTATATCCAATGCTCCTGGTGCTCCTCTGTGTGATCACCTCATCTAAGCCAAGTCAGATCTTTTTCTCTTCTTCTTCTTCTTCTTCTTCTTCTTCTTCTTCTTCTTCTTCTTCTTCTTCTTCTTCTTCTTCTTCTTCTTGAGCTGAGCTTTTCATTCCCTGTGAGACCCTCAATCACATTTTTCTTATCCTCACCTTTATATTACCTTTTTTTCCCTTGTTCTTGGGTAATGAGATGCACACAATGCATTTAATTTATGGATTCCCCAGGAACAGGACTGTGTTCCACAGCTCCAGGAATTATTTCCACTAAGGAAACTACTCCTAATACATCCTCACCCTCAATAGTAATCCCTGGTAATTGGGATCCTGAATGCTTTAAACCATTGTCACCATTATGGTTTGGCTGCAAAAATACAATTTATAGGACTGGAAAAGGATCTTCCTGGAAAGCCCAATTAGAGGTAAGAAACCAGCACTCAGAAACTGGCCTGTCTCTAGTTTTTAATCATCTAATTAAAGACAAATTGCTCCTTGGCTGCTGTGTGTGAAAACAAAGATGAAAAATGGACAAAGGTTTGAGAAATCAAAGAGGAACCTGACCCATAGAGGTGTTTTAATTTCTTCAGAAGTAAATGGGAGCGAGGCATCTAAACGACTTCATGGGTATAAATGACTAAATATATTTGGTCTGCACACTTTTGAGAGGTTATTTTAAAAGACATTTGCTCCCGTTTTTGAAAGCTCTTTAAAGTTTATGGAAGCTGAAAACTACCACAAGAAAGATCATAAAATCACAGAATGGGTGAAGTTTGAGGTCATTGGGTCCAACCTCCCTGCTCAAGCAGGGCCATCCCAGAGCACAGACACAGGGTTGTGTCCAGACAGTCCTGGAATATCTCCAGTGAGGGAGATAAAAAGATAAAGAAATCAAAATTTCATTTATCTGGTGAAGGTGAGGGTAGGTGTTCAAACGGTTTTCAGGGGGGAAAGTTATTTAAAAGAGGGCATAATTTTGATGTCCAAGATTACCAGCAGTGTATGAAGCCCTTGAACCCCACTAAGAAATCACCAATTTTGAGATTCCTCAGCATATGGAGACAGGATTATTAAAAGTACTGCATTGCAATGAAGTAGTGCAGGAGATTTGATGACTCTGGCTCAGTCTTTTCCAAAGATAATGAGCAATAATCAAGGCCACAATTTTCAGTGGTGAGGTGCTCTCTGCTCTCTCCCTCTTTAACATCCACAGACAGACCATTTCTTCCATGTTTTTTTGTTTTCCACATTTACAAAAAAAAAGAAGGAATTAATCTCCATCTGCAGCTTGTGAGGCTGCAAAAGGCAAACAATTTCTCCCCAGATTGAGAGCAATAATAGGTTGTTCTCCATGCAAATTGGGCAAAGCAAATGCTGGGTAATTGGCTAAAAATGAGACTTCGATGATCTCTGTTCCAAACTGTCATTTAAGACAAACAAATGCATTTGCATGTGAGGAATTCTGCCAGGGTACAGCTGGTGGAATCCAAATAGCTGGGTGTTAATTCAGGCTGAGACTGCACCATGTGGGGTGGCTGGAGGATGGGGGATCAAGGAGAATTTGCTCCATAATTGTAGGGAATTGGGGAATATCCCTTGGGAAGCAGAAAGCTCCTGTGCTTGTAGATACTTTCAGGAATATTTATCCTGGCTCAGGCTAACAGAGGACCAGGTGATACAACCTGTCCCTGGTGGCAGAGCAAACACTTAAGGAAGTTACAGAGTTGTATTTCCCTCAATATTCCCTCTTGGAGACTGACTTGGAACTCTCTTTGCTGTTGAGAGATTTTGGGGGAATGGCTTTAAACTAAAACAGGATAAATTTAGATTGGATATATGAACCAGAAGAAACACGTGTCACCTTCTGACCTGGAGAACCATCAGGTTCTGGTAGAGACAGAAATTAAATGAGTTACATGGAATTATGGTATGATTTTGGTTGGAAGGAGTCTTAAAAATCATCTTCTTCCAATCCCCTGTCATGGGCAGGGACACCTTCCAATATCCCAGGTTGCTCCAAGCCCTGTCCAACCTGGTCTTGGACACTTCCAGGGATGAGGCAGCCACAGCTTCTCTGGGCAATCTACTCCAGGGCCTCACCACCCTCATAGGGAAGAATTTATTCCTGATATTTAATCATAATCATAATTTATAATCTAAATAATTCATAATCCAGCACTCTCCATTGCAATGCAAACCTTTCCAGTTTCTCCTAAAGAAAACAGGCCCCAAAAAGAGGTATTTGGGGAGCAAAGCCCAGTGATGAGGAACTGAGCATCAGATGTGAACAAAGTCCCCTCAGGAATGCACATCCTGACCATCTCCAGGGACATGGTGCTATGAACACAGCAGGACATTTAGCTTGCCCTGGGTAAAGCAGGCTGAGCCCAATCTTTATTGGATCCCTCTGGCAGCTCCTGGGAAACAATTCTGGGGTAACTGGAGAATGTGCATGGAATGTGCTGCTGTGTTATCAGCTGCATGGCTGTGATCCATAAATCCATAAATCCATGGCAGGAGGAGGAAGCAGCTCAGGTTTAGAACACCTGGTTGGGTGCAGGGGGTGGGCAAGTGGCAATCACAGGTGTGGAGTGCTGCAGAGAGGGTGAGACAGGTGATGGAATACAAAAAGCACCTTCTCCAAAGGTCTCCCACCTTGTTGTTCTCATTCTTCCATGGAACAGCCCAGAAAGAGGGTTACAGGTGAATGAAAGCTTTCAGTTAAACACAGAATCATGGAATCACAGAATCCTTAAGGTTGGAAAAGACCTCTAAAATCATCAAGTCCAGCTGTCAACCCAGCACACCACACTCACCACCAAACCTTCTCCTCAAGTGCCACATCCACACTTCCAGGGTTGGTGACCCCACCACCTCTCTGGGCAGCCTGTTCCTATCCCTGACAACCCTTTCCATGAAGAAATTTTTCCTAATATCCAGTCTAAACCTCCTCTGTTGTAACTGGAGGCCAATTCCTCTTGCATTTGTTACAGAATCACAGAATTAGGGTTGGAAAAGTGCTCTGGGGACCATTCAGCCCAATCCTCCTGCTCAGGGCAGGGTCATCTGAAGCAGGTGACACAGGAACACATCCAGGTGGGTTTGGAATGTCTCCAGTTAGGGACAATCCACCCCTCCCCAGGCTGTTCCAGTGCTCTGCCACCCTGCATGGGAAGAAGTTCTTCCTCATGTTGAGATGGAATTTGT
>VZRX01009033.1:88962-99080 GCA_013398075.1 Notiomystis cincta | reverse complement strand
TAATTGGATCATTGATGGAGTTCATCCCCCTGGATTAAGTTGCTGTTTCATCTCAGCCCCCTCACCTGCTCAGTAGGAGCCTTTCTAAGAAGTTTCATAATTAGCCAAGCCTGGGAGAGGAAAAGAAAGTTCCCTCCTTCTTTTCCTCTCTGGCGTTCCCTGATTTCCTTCTTCAGGCCTCTTCTTGGAAAAAGAAGGAAATGGCAGCACTTAGATCCTATTTTCACTTTTGAAAGAGTCTGTGAGTACCTGAACAGGGCAAGTCTGGTACAAGCCTGCCCATGTCCAGGGGATGGGATGGGATGGGATGGGATGGGATGGGATGGGANTAATTCATTGCCAGGTTAAAATAAGATATTTTGATCCCTTCTGTTCCCAGTGACAGCTTTTGAAGGGATGGAGGGAACAGCAAAAGAGAACAGGAATTCTTAACCTGAAGGATGCTGATGGTGTAAAAGTCCTTGATTATGAAGATGGAAATTCAGGGTGGAAGTTCAGATGTGGTTTCTAAGTGGCAGAGTGGTAATTCCAGCCTGGAGGCTGGAATTGGAATGTCTCACTACATGGTGCTGCTCAAAGAATTATGAATTCAGGCAGAAAGGAACATGAATTTGGGTCTTCTCCTCTCGATTATCTGCAGAGGATGCACAGGCTCAGTTATGTGAACAGAAAGTCCTTCCCTTGCCAAACAACCTTTGACAATAACTGGCTTTCCACAGGCCAGTGAAAACAGCTTAGTTTGGTATGCACAGGTTGTTATTGGGAGTAATTAACATCAGCCCTTAACACTCCAGATTCCTAGAGAAGTGTCCAGCAATCAATACCAAAAAAAAAAAAGGAAGGTACAGAGCCAGTTCTACCTTTAAACGCAGCCCCATCTTTGGGGAAGATTTTCTTTCCATGTATTTTTGCCCAGGATTCTTTCTTGCTGCCAGCTTTTGTGGTTTATGGCACTCAAAGGATTCCCCAGTATGAGCTACAGGCAGGAGAAACCCCCTGCTGAGTCAAGACAGGACCCACTGGCTCTAAAGATGTCTTTTGAGTAAATTTTGACCACTTTCCTCTTTTGAACACAGAAACTTTAAGAAATCCTGCATTAACAGCAGTGGACATCAATGATAAAAGACATTCACATCTCCCAGGCTGCAGGTCAGGGTTGCCATGGTCTAATCCTGCCCCTGATCCCACAGTGTCCTGCCTCTTTATGGGAAGTCATTCCTAACGATTTTCAATGCTGATTTGTGTTATTATTTATATCTTGAGCCTGTGTTAATGCAGTTTGCTGCAAATCAGGCTGGCTGGGAGCAGGGTAGGATATCTGGGGCCAGCTGCTGGACTGCGGCCACAAGCCTCAGGAGCTCAAGGATCCTGACACCAAGCTGGGGACAACTGCTGGATAGACCAAGCCCAGCTGCTGGAGAGACACATTTTGGGTGTAAATGTTCCTATTGTTTCAATTCTGGCTGGCTGTGAAGAAGAGGATGGGGCCAGCCATGGTGTCCATGGTTATGTGAGTGCTGTGTGTGTTGATGGGGTGCTGGTAAAGGCTCTGCCCTCCAGGCTGTCCACGTCTGTATTTCCTGCTGGGAATGCTCCCCTCATTGCTGTCCAGACCTGGGAACACCCTGTAGCCCACTGAGTGTGGCTGTCTCTACCACCCTTTCATTGAATCAACAAATTCTCCAAATTTTCTCTTGAGCCAGCCATGTTTTTATCTCTTCAGCTCTCCCTCAGGTTGGAATCACCACACTTCCAGTTAGGAATCACATCCTAACTCCCAATCTTGATTTTTTTCATTTCTGTCTTTGTAATCAGGGACTCTTTCGCCATCAGCATCCTTCAGGTTAAAGGATTCAGCCATGAACCTCTTGATGTGCTTTAAAAAGACTAAAGGAGCCAGACTCTCCAGCCTGACCATGGGGTCTCAGTTCCAAATATTCCTTCCCAGTTGGAATCCCTCTTCTTTGTCCATAGTTCTGCTCTTCTCACCACCAGGATTTTGGGCAATCCCAGGACCCCTCAGTTCCTGGATACACCTGGTGTTCCAAAGGAATTTCACCACATTCTTGCAAAATATCACCTCCTCTCCTTTGCCACTACTGGAAAGGCCGTTCCTGGTACACCCCAAGTGTGACTTTTTATTTTTCCCTGGCTGAGGATTGTCCTGGATGCATCCAAGCCTCTCTCCCATCTGCTGAGCCTCCCAGGCTGCAGCAGCAGCTCCGTGCTGAGCTTGGCTCTGTGCTTGGCTCTATGGAATGCTGATCTGTTCCCCTCCCTGCTCTCACCAGGAATCTGCTTCTCCTTGGATGATGTCTCAATCCTTCTCTGGACTGACAATGCCCTTCAAAGTTTTGCCTCCAAATCTCTTATTGGCAAGCAATTTTATTTTTTTTTTTAATATATTTTTTTTAAATTCCAAGGCTTCAAATGAAAATATCAAATAAATCTTCAGCTTAACTGAGGAACATTTTTATTGACTTGTGTCCTACTCCTATCATAGCTGTTAATCCCTCCCAGCCTTTTTTCTTTATCCACCGGATTCCCATTTTCTCCACTAATACCACAATGAGATGTTTTGCTGACAATAGACAAAATATTCTGATTGCAGATCTAATCTCAGGGAAATCAGCTGCTTTATTTAATGAAGATAATTAAATACTAAGGACAAGAACTCCCTGGCTGACTATCTGTGCCGTGTGATCCATTTTCCATTTCCTTTTGTTTTTATTAATTCTAATAATGGGTCCAAAGCCTTCTCTGACCCTGAACATGGATGAGGCTTTGTACCCCAAGCTGATTTGCAGTGAGAGCATCAATGAGGCCAATCTTCTACATCACTTTATTTTGATAACTAACCATAGGTGCCAGCTCTGAAATCCAACCCTTCCCCATCTCAGGCATCCTTGTCCATGATAGGGGGTTGGAATTAGATGATCTTTGAGGTCTCTTCCAGCCCAGGCTGGTTTTGATTCTATAATTCTCTGATCTTAGGTCAGAAGGGAATTTTATCCACGAGCATTGAGACCCAGCAATTCCTTCCTTGCCTTCATCCTCTTCCAATAAAATTCAGCAAAACTGGCTGAGAGGATTTTACACCTCAAGTGGCACCACGGCTTGGCCTGAAGGGGTTTCTGTGCAGGAAGCAGATGGTCAGCATTTAGTCCTTCCCTCTGAGGCTGAATTTTCTGTGTTCAAGTCAAGCTCTCCTGCCTTTCCTCTGTGCTCCTGTATTTTCAGCAGGTTGCCAACCCTTTGAAGAGGACATGGCCTCTTATTCCCCATGGAAATGCAAAACGCCCACGAGTGATGGAAGCCTGAGTTGGCCGAAGCCTCAAAGCTCCAGTTACAATATTAATAATGGGTACAAACATGAGATAACATGAAAAAGCTGCCAATTATTTCAGACAATTGATCAAAGCCAAGAAACTCCTGGTATCCATTAAGCAACTCTTTGATTGTCCATTCCCTGAAAACCCCCAACCCACACAGGGCAGGAGAAGACAATTTCCCTTTTCATTTACTTATTTCTCCTGAACAGAAGCTCCCCTGCACTTCTCTTACTTCCTGCAGAATTTTCCTTCTTCTTTCTCTCCTGCTTTCAAATCATTCCAAACATTTGCATAATTTTCTTTGGTCATTGCCCCACCTTTGGAGGGGTCACTTGTCAAAGTGCTGCTGCAAAGTGTTGCATTTTAATTTTGAATTTCTGTGCCTTTGAAGATCTCATTTTCCATTAGAGAGGAGAAAAAATAGCAGCCTCCATCCTGCTGTGTGCTGCATATATTATAAATCATCATGGAATCATGGAATGGTTTGGGTTGGAAGAGACCTTAAAAATCATCTCATTCTAACTCCCTGCCATGGGCAGGGACACCTTCCACTATCCCAGGTTGCTCCAAGCCCTGTCCAACCTGGCCTTGGACACTTCCAGGGATGGGGCTGCCACAACTTCTTTGGGCAACCTGTGCCAGGGCCTCACCACCCTCACAGGGAGAAATTCCTTCCCAGTATCCCATGTGACCCTGTCCTTCTTCAGTTGAAAATTCTTCCCCCTTGTCCTGTCACTCCAGGCCCTTGTCCCAAGTCTCTCTCCAGCTGTCTTGGAGCCTCTTTAGGCACTGGAAGGTCTTCCCTTAGAGCTGACCATCAGGACCATCTGTCCTCTCTTTTCCTCCAAAATCCAACATCTGTCATTTCTTTCCAAATTTAGAAGTTCAAAAGGCTCTTGCAACCTCCTCAGGAGCCAAGAAATGTTCAAAGAAACATCTGTGAAGCAGCTGGATGGTGGAGACTTGCAGAAGGGTGCCCTTGGGACTTAATCTAAGTTGCCACAGCTCCTCTGGCCATTGTGGTGGCTGATGGCCTTTTCAGAAGTTGTGGTATTCCTTCCTAATGTGCCAAATCTCCTTTTTTTTTTTTTTTTTTGCCTTTTGGGACACAGGAGATGAGCAAGACCCACATCAGTGCCCTGGGACTTTACCGGAAAATGCCTGAAAAAAAGATCTGAGTGAACAAACACCTGGAGACGTCTTCCACAGGGATGGATCCCTTGAGGACTCTGACTTCTTCCTGCTACGAGTGGTTTGGGGAAACTATGAAGGGAAAAAACCAACAGCAGTCATCTTTCTTTTCTTCTCTGTTCAGATCTTGTCCCATCAGGAGCTCAGGAAGAGATATTCACCCCAGGCTCTACTTCGTCTTGGACACAGACAGGAGCATAGTGAGCCCAAGCACTCCTTGAGTCACAAAAGAGAGAGACTGGAGAGAAAAATGTCCTGTGCTGGTCCTAAATCTTTCTGGAATGTTTTCTTGCTCCACATGGGACTCTTCCTGCTTGGGCAGCTGCAGTGAAGGGGCAATTTAGACCACTGAGAGAACCACTGTAAAATGTATCAGCAGAAGTGGGGTTAATGTGAAATAAAAGCACGGTTCCCTGTTATTTAATATATGGAAGAAATGTACAAAGGAAAATTGAGTTGGAATCAAACAGGGAGGATTTACAGGGAGATGGAAGACACAAAAGGGTAAAGGAGACCCTTCCATTGAGTCACAAATTTCAGTGGCTCCCCTTGCTGTCTAAACTCCTGAAGGAGCCAAGGTGCATTCAGGTCCAATCTTAATCTCAGATTTGGGCCATGGATAATGGAATTATCCACATGAAGTTTATAATAATTAATACTGAGTACACAGGTTGGAAATGTTACATTATTATTAATTAAGTTTGATATCAGCAACACACTGAGGATCTGCCAGGAGTAAAGATCTCTCCACCTTGGCCAAGGAAGGATCTCAGTTCAGGAATCTCAAATGTTGAGGGGTGTCCCTGCTCCAGGGGAGGCTCTGATGGCACACAGTCCAGTTGGAATTCAGGGACAACTCAAATGGGACTCATCCAAAGATCCAGTGTTGGGGAAAGGTCTCTCTGCCTTGAGGAGCAACCTTGAGAGAAATCCCAGCTCCAGGAGAGGAGATCAATTCCATGGCAGTTCACAGAAGGCTCACTTAGGCTGTCCTATTTATGGACCAAAGTGGGGGGCTCAGAGTCAACTTGTATCAAATGGAAATGCATGACTGAAATTCCACGTGTCCAGAAGTTTCTCTGTTCCCTGATAAATGAGCCTGGGAAAAGCCACCTGTCCCTCATGCTTTGATCAGTGTTCCAAGCTCATGTGCACCAATGCTCGCTGTGTCATCCTGCTCCGCTGTGGTTTTCCGGGAGTTCTTGGCCTGGATACAGATCAGGCTTTGTCTCCTCTGGGTTTTGGACCAAACTGCTGCTGGTTTGGTTAAGGGGCTGAGTGAATCCATCAGAGCAGCCCAGGCAAAAGACTTTGCATTTTCTTCCATTTTCAGACTCTTCACAGTTTTCCAGCACAGCCAGGTTTTCCCAGTGTAGAAACAAAGATGTACAAATTCTTGCATGTGCAGTGCACCATTTATCCACCTCCACAGCATTGCTGTGCTTCAGCCATGTGAGATGATGGTGAATTTAGAGTTAGAGAAGGAGATGGGTTGGAAGGGGCCTTAAGGATCATCTCATTCCAACCCTCTGCCATGGGACACCTTCCACTATCCCAGGTTGCTTCAAGCCCCTTCCAACCTTTGAACACTTCCAGGGATGGAGCAGCCACAGCTTCTCTGGACAACCTGTGCCAGGGCTTCACCACCCTCACAGGGAAGAATTCCTTCCCAATATCTAATCTTAATCTCCCCTCTTTTAGTTTAAAACCATTCCCTTTGTCCTTTCACCGTCTGCCCATGTCAAAAGTTGTTCTTTCTCATTTTTATAAGCACCCTTTGAGTGCTGGAAGGCTGCAGTGAGGTGTCCCCAGGTGTTCTCTCTTTGCCTCAGGACCAGAGCCTGGGGTGGCTGCAAGGCAGGATCACAGGGACAATCAGGAGTCCCTTTCCAAGCTGAACTATTCAGTGACCCTTCCTTGCAGCCTCACCACATAATTTGCACCGTGCAAACCAAAACCACTTTGACCTCCTGCACCCAACACCTCTGGCAGTGTTTTCATTTAGTCCCAGGAGCACAGTGAGGAGAAGTGCTCCCTCCTTCCAGCCTCCTTTGGTGGGAAGCTGCAGGACCTCCTGACCCAGCTCTAGGCCAGTGATCCAAGGTTTGGGTTCTCCTGCTCTCCCAGCCCATCACCTCGTGAAGTGCCTGGTGGTATTTCCCTTCTCCAATGCTACACAATCATTGAATTCTTCAGGCTGGAAAAGATTTTTAAAATCACCAAGTCCAACCCAGCACTGCCAAGTCCACCAAGGATCATGGAATGGCAGATACAGGATGAGAAACACCTTCATAGGAAGGATGAAGGCCTGGGACTCACCATCGAGTGCTGCTGATTGAGGAAATGCTGGATCATGGCTCAGGGAAGGGGGAACTGGGCTAAGAGCCTCCAGGCAGCCCCACACATCTGCAATCATTCCAGATGTTTCAGGACATCCACATTATTCCAGCCAGGCCAAGATAAGTCATTACATCTGAGGACCTACTGGGCCATGATGGTTTTAGATGAAGGCTCTGCAGAGCAGCAGCCCTGGAGCCCATTTTCCCAAGCTTTAGGCTTCCTGTAGTCCTGCCTATAATCCTGAAATCTAACAGCTGATGGAGCAGACTCAGGGAAATAAGGACACTGGGGNCTAAATGAAAATGTAGTGAGGAATTCTTGATGCTGGAAATAGAATTTTTTTTTTTTTTTTTTCTGGAAAAGTTCAGCCATTTGAGGATAAGCTCCAAGGAAGTCAATAATTTGTTGCTCAATTAATTTCTTGTCACATTTTATGAGTGATATCCTTAAACCCCTGTGCACTGAGCTGAGCTCCAGCTCAGAGCCTGCCTGGTCATACAGGAAGTTCCAGAAAAATCCAGGTGAGATTGAATCTTCCAGCACCTGATGGAGGACAACAAAAAAAAAAGGAGAGGGACTTCTTACAAGGGCACTGAGGGATTGGAAAAGGGGGAAAGGTTTTAAGCTGAAGCAGGGTAGATTTAGATTTAAATATTGGGAAGAAATTCTTCCCTATGAGGGTGGGGAGGCCCTGGCAGAGGTTGCCCAGAGAAGCTGTGGCTGCCCCATCCCTGGAAGTGTTCAAGGCCAGGCTGGATGGGGCTTGGAGCAACCTGGGACAGTGGAAGGTGTCCCTGCCCATGGCAGGAGTTGGTATGAGATGATCCTTCAGGTCCCTTCCAACCCAAACCATTCTGGGATTCTGTGATTGGCTTTGCAGGGATGTGGGCAGGGTGGCATCAGCATTACCCTGGTCCTGCTGGAAACCTTCACCCCACAACCCTGCCCTGTGCCAGAAATTCTGCCAGATTACTGTTAAATCTCAGCCCTTCACATTCTGAGGTATTGGGAAGGAGGCATCAGGCTGTGGGTTTGAGAAACCTAAATAAAAACAAGCTGCAGTGCCCAGAAAAGGGGATTCCTCGTGTCCTGCAGATGTACTTTACAGGGACATTGGTTTTTAGAGGTGTGAAGAAGACACAAAGCTGAAATTTGGGTTAAATTCAGCCCCGTGTCGTGACTCTTCCAGACAGAGAGCCCAGGTGGCAGCTGTGGGGCCAGGGGAGGTTTCCCAGCCCCCAGCAGTGATGCAAAACACACTTGGGGCGCGGGCAGGGGCGCTTTTAAAAAGCAGACAGGGCTGGAGTTTCCACCTCTTTTATTAGAAATAAAACACATTCATTTTGTGCTCTGAAAACTGTACAGGAAAAAAAAAAAAAAAAAAAAGAAGTGTTGATGAACACGGAGAGGAAGGAGGGGAAGGCATGGAAGGAGGGCAGGGAAAACCAGGATTAACCAGAGGAGCTGAGCAGAGAAAGTCGAATATCAACAGTTCTTAAACAAACATTTATCTCTGTAATTACATAACATCGTTAATGTCCTGCAAAGGCGGCTGCAGTGAATGGGTGAGCGGGGAAGGTTGGAGTGAAGAGGGCAGGCTCAGGTGGGCAAGGAAAAGGAAGGAAAAAAAAAAAGAGAAAAAAATTAAAACACAGTAGAAAGATATCTGAATGCAAAAATTATAATGTGTAATTATAATAATTACAATNGATTAACCAGAGGAGCTGAGCAGAGAAAGTCGAATATCAACAGTTCTTAAACAAACATTTATCTCTGTAATTACATAACATCGTTAATGTCCTGCAAAGGCGGCTGCAGTGAATGGGTGAGCGGGGAAGGTTGGAGTGAAGAGGGCAGGCTCAGGTGGGCAAGGAAAAGGAAGGAAAAAAAAAAAGAGAAAATAATTAAAACACAGTAGAAAGATATCTGTATGCTAAAATTCATAATGTGTAATTATAATAATTACAATATCATACAACCCGGCATCTGAGGGAGGCCTTTGTGCTTTCCTGTTTCAGAGAATAAGCTAAAAATGAACAATAATATCACAGTTTTATGAGCAACCACTTTCCCTATTTTTAAACTATTTGGATTTATCTAAGTTTTCCTTTCCATCCTTCATATCCTGCAGTTAATGGCAAAGTAAATGCCACTGTCCTTGGAGATCACCCAGGTGGCCCAAAGAGAAGTCAGAGCAAAGGTGTTGTCACATCAAGAAACCTGTGGGGGAAGCACAGCTGGGGGCAGTGATTCCATCTTGTACCCATTGGTCATTTTTCCCTAAAAACACCAAGTTTGGTGTTTTTTTATTAAAAGGAGACCCCAGCACAGTAACAACTCAGACCCTGTTCAAACTTTGCTGCTGTCTGGCACAATCTGGCCACTCACAACCAGAGATTTTGTCTCCATCACCTCCAAAGCTGGGAGAGTTGGTTCAAACATCAGGCAGACAGTGCTGGGAATGACGAAAATAATAATAAAAATAAAGTCTGTGTGTAATGTCAGTGGTATATTTTTTAATGATAAAAATATTGCACAACACTTTTTGGGGTGAAATGTAGACACCTCAGGCTTTTTGTAAATAACCTTGAGAAATGTTTAATGAAAAACAAAATTTAAATAGTTTTTTTTTTTCATGGTGAAATGAAAAGACTGCATTTCATGAGGAGGAGGAATGTCCTGCTCTCCTGATCAGCTCTTCCTTCCTGCAGAATCAGGAACCTGCTGCTGGCTCTGGGCAGCGGGGAGGGCGAAGAGCCAGCGAGGGGAAAATAACCAAAACCCAAACTGAGTGGAGCAAAACGAAACATTGCAAGCCAACGGTGAAGGGGCTGTGTATTCCCACCATCCCAAACTTTCCATGGAGCAACTTGCCTTCCACCTTCAGCAGGTGGCATCCTCACCCCATGCCTGCAGTCCTACGGCACAGAAAGGCATTCGAAATGACAAGAGCCAAAGAAAAGAAAGGTCTCGGGTTTCAAGTTCTCTTTTTATTGAAGAAAAGAAAAGAAGAAGGAAAAAAATAGATTATTTTGTTTGTTTTTTTTTTTTTTGTCTGTTTGTTTCCAAGTGGACGTTATTCATGTTGTCAGTTTGTCTCAATGTCCTAAGGCAACGTCTCTGTTTACCAATATCTCCAGGTACAGTGGCAGATCTGTCTTTCCCTCTTTCTCTCTTTGCCTTCCAGGGAGGGGCAGCTTGGAATAAATCTGAGTCCGAAAGCAAGGACAAATAACAGAACAGAAAAAAAAAAAA